>SSNP01000067.1:2236765-2331291 GCA_006937955.1 Pachypanchax playfairii
GGGGGGGGGGGGGGGGGGGGGGGGGGGGGGGGGGTTATACACAACAGTTGCATGGCAGGCTTTTGTAGTTGGCTACTGAATTCATTTGCCTTCTTGCATGTCAGATAGATCATTAATGGATTTAGAAGTTTGATTCTAAACTTTGATTTTATATAATTTTGCCCCAGTTAATGTATCGTTGTAGTAAAACTAGCTAGAAACTCCTTTTTGTTGCTTTAATTTATTATATAAGTGTTCTTGTGTAATTTGCAGCTGCTTTTTGCTCCATTCAACAAACACCAGTTGTGTGAACCATTCTGCTCAGGTTTCTTGGCATTTTTGAATTTGAGAAAGTTAATTTTAGTTGCTTGAAATGGTTTAAAATTAGGTGCACGTAGACTATACATCTAATTTAGAGACGGTATGAGTGTGCGCCACTCTCAGCCTCTGAGCTCTGCAGCAGATGGTGTCTTTAACAAGCATTACTCTGTCTGTCCTCTGATAACTGCAACTCTATTGTTAGAGATGAGCTGGCACGCTCACAGATAGAGAGACAGTCAGGCGGACAGACGGACGGACGTCTCTCATTATCATCACCTCTCTTCAAACTCTCTGTCATTTCCTCCTGATAGTCAGAGTCAGTGTAAAGGTTACAAACTCGACCCGTTTATAGTTTATCTTGGATCTCTTAATAAAGATTCATGAGGAAATACTCTGATTGTTACATATTTGTTAAACATATTATCAGTTTTATTCATACCAACATCCTGATTTAGCTCATAAAGCAGAAGCTCAATAAACATTAAAAACATGTTATTTTATTTTGGTTTTACTACAAGGTGAACTTTACTGTCAAGGAATGTCAAATCAGAAACGTATCGTTCTTTATTTATTTTGGATTTATTTCACCTCTTGAAACCAGTATGCATGATGGTTTTTCTATTTTGTCTATATTTGCTCATAACCCATTATATTGTATATATTCATACTTTTTGTCATTTTGCCTAATAATTAAATGCAATGTGGGTTTCTCAGATGATTCTAGATTGTATATTTTTCTCTGTTATTTGCAGGTGCATTAATTAAGTTTTAAATTGTGATTTTCAAAGTCTGAAGAAAGGTATTAGCTCAAAAATACATAAAAAATATAGAAATGTATTTGTTGTGCAGATCCATTAATTGTTTTACTGTATTTCAAGTTACACATTGAAACAAGTGTTAGCTTCTTTAAAGTTGCTAAACATCAGCTTTAAATATATTTTAGAGGTCAAGGATAATGAATCCTGTTGATATACTTCAGCTTTATGACTTTATGTACATGATGAGAAATGGTTAAACATTGTATCATGATGAGTCTGAATAAAACACAATCTGATACTGCCATCTAGTGGATGTTTATTTATACACAGCTAAAAGATTTAAAACGGGAGGATTTTCTATTTTAATACAACGCTGATATTTAGTGAATTTGGTGAAATTTAGATTAACCAGATAACTTAAACAGGTTTATTAACAGATTTCATTCTTATTTAAATTATTTTTCAGCTCTTTAAAGTTGTGATTATTGATTTTTTTTTCTTCTGAATCTCTAAAATCCTTATGGGCTTCTTTGTTTTTTAGGGTTTGAGGATAATCTTCACTGACGCATCTCGTCTTGTGTTTCGGATGAGCGGGAGCGGCGGAGGGACGGGCGCCACCGTACGCGTTTACGCTGAGAGCTTCGAGAGGGACCCCGAGAGACACAGCAGAGAGACTCAGGTTCATGTGCATTTCTTGTGTTTCTATGCAGTGATTTTAACTCATATTTCTATCCAGAAATAATTTTGTGAGGCTTGTTTAGCAGCTTTTGTGTTCATAAAAACTCATATTATATATAATAAACAAGCCTTGAGCTTGTTTAGCTTTTTAAGAGAGTTTCGCTTGAAAATGTGGTGCAGCTGCAGAAGCGCTTGTGCAGCTTCTGCTGTGATCATGAAAATCTCTCCATGGTTGTGTTGTGCAACGTCTGGTTACACAGCTGGAGCTGATTGACCTGTAGACTTTGGAAAGTTAAAGAACACTTGGATATTTTGTGGGCTAGCATATTGGGACAGGTAGTGTAAAGGTTGTAAAAGGTTGTAAAGGTGAAGATCCTCATCTTCTGTTATTTAATCTGAGAAGCAGCATCTAATCATTCAGCCACTTGCTGGAATTATCAGACAGGAAACTCATGATTGCATATCAGCTTTTGTCAGACAGATTAGAGGAACTTTATTATCTCCACCAAGTAGGAAGATGTTTGTATTCAAGTTGTGCAAACGCCTGCTGCATGTATAAACATTTAGCTTCTTGTTGTTTGATTCTTCAGATTAGATTTTACATTAACTGATATTTGGTCCAAAACTTGAATAAACTCATAAAATGGTGTCGTTTTGCTCTAAATGTATTTGTCTCGCAACAGTTTTAATAAATGACCTTCAACATTTAGTTTTGGACTTTCATGAAGCTGCTGGATCAGTTTATCAACTACCTTTGAGCTGCTTTTCTGTTCTGGATTTATTTATTTATTTATTTAATCGCTATATATCTGCTAATAAAACAGAGCAGAGAAGTTTCCTTATGGAGAAATGCTCTCTGACTGCAGGAACATGGTAGTAAATGTTTTATTAGTGGTGGAATAAGTAACTCAATCCTTAACTTTTTCTCCAGTGTTGTCCATAAAGCAGAAACAAATTTACAGAGAAATACTTGTTGCTAAAATGAAAAGAGACGTGAAATCTGACCCGAACTAAATAGAATAAATGTTTTGAATATAAAATAGGTTGAACACTTTGGTTTGGTCTTTAAGGTGATATCTGTTTGTTTTTTTATGTTTATTTGTCAGTCTTTCCCCAAGTTACAGCAACGCCCTCTGATTTTATTTTGTAATATTTTTGCAGTTTGCTGTGTTTTTTTAAATGAGACTGACTTGATCTGGTTGTTTTTTTCTTAAGATTTACATATTTAGACTTCTTCCACTAACACATGGATGTTTTAAAGCTTTTCTTACATCTTTTCTTTGATTTTTTTTTTTTGTAATCTGCTTTCTGCAGGTGGTTCTGGGTCCTCTCATCGCCATCGCCCTGAAGATCTCAAACATCCATGAGCGGACGGGACGGCGCGGCCCGAACGTCATCACATGAGCCAAAATGGAGACACATTTAAACAGAATGTGCATCTACCTGCTCACACTTATAAATGACCTTTAAATGACCCCTCCCTGTGCTTATCTGCCATCTCTGCAGCTCAATCCTGGTTTTAAAGTTTGACATGTGTGTTGCAGGAGTCTATCTCTCAAAACCAAAGTTCCACTTATTTCAGTCGTTTGTTGACCTTAAATCAGCTATAAAAATATTATCATTAATAGGGAATAAAAACATTTTAGACTATAAAAATCTGCTCACAGCATATTAATGCCTGTGACTTGCTTGAATCAATGCGGGAGCTCACAAATTGTATCTGTGTATTCATTTATCATACGGGACTGATCAGTGTTCAATAACATGTTGCAGATCATTTCATTCACTTCCTGTTAATTGTGTCAAAGCTAAAATGACATTTAATGATCTTGGACTGATTTTACATTTAGAGCTTTTTTTCTTAGTATAACCATATTTGAAATTGTTTTATTCTTTTCTCCCTTTTTTTCAAAATAAACATTCTTGTGTGCATGTTTATCTTCTTTAGTCAAATCAGACTGAATGGAAATCAATAAAAAACATATCATCGATACATGTTTTCTTACTGATTCAGACAGATGTGTTGCTGATGTGCATCCGATGGCGACTGAACTGCACTTGGTTTTTAAGCAATAAAATAAGAAATTATGAGAGTTGATCTTTACACAGACGTGAGAACAGGAACTCATAAACACGCTGATTGCCGTCATTCGAGGATATGCCAGTGGATATCCGTAAGGATGTGTCCCCTCAGTCAGACAGACGTTACCTGTCAGGTTATTGCCCCATGTAACTTTTTTATGGCTGATCTTTGTCACCTTCAAATGTTTTGCAAAAAGGACATTTTTTATTTAAATAGAAGTCTTAGAATGTATGGAAGAGGATGATGGAATAGACGTATTCTATTTAAAAAAAAAAAAAAAAAGTAGTTTCTTTTTAAAAGCACAAATGAGCTCTTGTTACTTTTATAAACAGGGGTGCACATAAGTGGTCCGCAGGTCCGCACACACTGTCAAAATATAAAATGCGCACCAGATGAAAAATTGCAACACGCGTTTGCGTACTTAACATTGGTTTGGCTGAGCTGCGTGAATTTTTAGGTTAATCAGAGGCGGTTCATTGTCAAATAAATGAAGAATCCCGTTGACTTCTTTTGTTTGACTGATATGTTTCTCAGCCAGAGCGCCGAAGTTCCAGCTGATCAGCTGATGCTGCATCTCTCTCTGTCTCTGTGTATCAGTTTGCCAGTGTGACGGATTTTCAGTCAGTCAGATCAGTGCAGCTGACTGCAGGATTCTGCATCGCGTCAAAACTGAAAAAATTCACTGAATAAGACAAATAGACCATCGTGGCACAGACGTGTATAACTACCTTTTTGTGCTATAAAATACAGAAAACCACCTGTTTTAATCAACAGTATCAGCGTATTTGTCTGTGATCTGCGCCATTTTGAATGCGCGCAAAGCACTATGGGATATGCAGTCAATGCCCCATAACTGTCCAGCGTATCTTTTTATCTGACTGCATCACATTACAAACATCCTCATCATTTCAAAACAAAAAACAGTTACAGTAAATGACAGAAGCTCCAACAGCTGACTAATAAATTTCAACACCAAACTGTTAAATGTAGATTAAAGTGAACAATCAAACCTGTAAACAATCCAACCTGAACTCTGAAGGTTTTTTTTTTACCAGTATTTTTATATTTTACTGGTTTCTCTTAATTTTTTCAACAATTAAAGGATTTTTATTGAAACAAATATAGAGCCAGGTAAAGTAAACAGACTGAATTTGAAGCTTGATGAAACCAAAAACAAAGCAGAGCTCGGAAGAGACACAGCGAGACACATTTAAAAATGTGAGGACCAAGCAACAACCCTAGGTTCTCTTCTGAGAACCAGGCCAAAAATATTATGTGCACCCCTGTTTATAAATAAGCTGTAAAGCTGCAGTTACTGCGATCCTAAATGTTATTGTGGAGAAACGTGCTGTCAGGCGATGTTCTCAACTCCAGCCCTGATTTGGACCCAAATAAAACTGTCTGCAGCTCCTGAACCACACGTGGATAGATAATGTCTGAGGTCTCCAGAGATAAGAGATTAGATAATGTCTATGAGAAGATTTCTAAAGCTTCACAGGTGAGCAGATGTCCTCATGGACGTCTATAAGGACAACATGAGACTAAAACCAGCAAGAGCAAAGTCAGCAGAGCCTGTAGGGTTATTTGGCCTTGAGATACTTTTCTGGACCATGTCACATCAATAGGTTACACTATGTAAGCCTCCAAAACCTTATTGTAATTTATAATGCTCTCCTTCATTGGCCAGCTATTTCTGTCCACATGCTAATCGAGTCATTAATCATTTCTTTTTTCCCCCAGAGGTTAAAGTCAGCTTCTCAACTGCCAGTCCATCAAGTAAAAAAAAAGTCTGGAGCCCAAAAACATCAGTGAAGTTTGCAAAATGAGTTTGCTTTTGCAATGTTAGAAGGTTATGCAGGTAAATGTTTTCTAAATTTTACATTTGTTAAATTATAACTGTTACGATTTTATTTTATTTTATTTTATTTTATTTTATTTTATTTTATTTTATTTTATTTTATTTTATTTTATTTTATCCTTATGGTCATATGCATTTCTAAAATGTTAAATAACACAAAATAACTCTGATTTAATCATCTGAAACAGACACGTAGAAAACAACAGCTACAGTACAGATTAACACTGGACTGAATGTTTGGCGTACCACCAGACATTTTTCTCAAAAGTGCACTTCGTTCCTATTTAAGAAATTCACATTATCAACAAACATTTCAATGCAACAGGTTGTTGTTCTTTAAAGATCCTGAACATCAGGTCCATGAAGCAGACAGAGCAAACACTCAGCATCCTGCTGCTTTCCCTTGTTTTGTTGTTAATTAATTCAGCTGTATGAGTTAATTGCAGTTTCGTCTTTTCTCATCCAGTCAGTCAAAAACAGTTTCCTCACTCAGTGTGGAGAGATGTCTCACTGCTCGCCTGCATCTGTCTGTGGAGTCTGTATGACCAGACTGTACCGAGGTGGATGCTCCCAGCTCCACGTGCAGTCAGGGGCCTCTGAACTGTCGGGGCTGTACAGCGGAGGGGCGAGACTCCTCACTGTGTCCACGCCATCGACTGCAACGACCACCTCAGGAGGGTTATCAGAACAGACGAGGCTGCAACTCTGAGACTCCTCATATGAAGGAGGAAAGTGACGCGGCCTGCTGAGGACAAGATCCAGATTAAATTCATTTTTAACAAAAATACAAATTAATTCCTCGCAGGTTTTTTTTATTTATTGCAGAAATCCACTTTTCTGATTTGAGCCTCCTCAATCATCCTTATTTTAAAATACTTGATTGAATGTTTTTAATGTCCCTTTAAAAACAGACAGTTTTATAAAATATATATATAAAATAATCCAAACATTTAAAAGCTGCTTCACCTCTCAATAGTGAAGATTTGGATGTGTTGCTGATGTATTCTTCTTCTCTGGTACATTTTGCTCTTCATGCTGTGGCACAGGCTCCAGAAGACTCCAATGAGCATGGCCAGAAAGCCAAAAACAATCATGATATAAACAGGAAGGAGTTTTAAACTGTAGCTATAGTCCGTCTGCAGAGACACTATATAGGCCCCGATGCAAGTCAGAGCGAATCCCACTGCAGGTAAAAACATACGGACCAAGGACAACAGCTGCTTCTTCACATCCATGATCGATTCTCTTACTTTTATGACACTTGACGTCCTTTTTTTGTTGTTGATTTCTGTCCTCTGATGTAGTTTTGATGACCCAGTTTGCAGGTAAGAGATTTAAACAGCGCAGCCGACGTAAATGACACAAGACTGAGCATGACCAGTTTAAATCCAGCTGAGACTGTCAGCAAGATTTTCTGCCTCCTCAGTCTTACGGGGGGAAGTGACTGCGACTGCCTACTCGGTTGTTTATTAACACTATATTAATCTGGGGTCACAAGGATGACATAGATAATGTCTGTGGTGAGGCAAGAAATTAATGTTCATAAAAACGGAAAGTTGATGCATTTTCTCTATTTACTATAGTTTGTTTTTAAAACTAGTTTCAGGTTTTAGCAAGTCTTTACAAAAATAAAACTGATGTCAGTTCGCCTCCTTAACCTGTAAAGAATAGCTAATGTTTTACAAGCTGCAAGCCTCAGTGATCTGAGCAGAAAAACATTCTGAATTAAAGGTAAACTGTTTCTTTTCAAACTTTTACACTGAAAAGATGAAGCTGTATTTTTTTTTTCCTAAAGTTTTAATGACTAATTTGAGGTATGTGGCAGTTGACAAAACCATGAGAAATATTACCGCGAGTCTGGTTGTTTAACTAACTGCACTGAAATAAAGCAAACATTGTTATTTTTTATCTGTATAAAATGTTTTTTATTAATTAATCTTTGGTTTCAGATGTTTTTGTCCCATCATTGTTTACCTGTTGTCATTAAAACACATGCAACAGTCCAGATGTGTGTGTTTAATGTTGTATATTATCATGTCTGCAGCCTCTCAGGTGGCAGTGAGCCCAAAGCAGGAGTCAGTCTGTGCTGATAAAATGTCACAGTGTTGCACAATGTTTTTCTCAAAATAGTTTGAGCTTTGACACCACACAACGCACAAGTCATAAAATCATTTCAATTAGACATTACAAATTCAACTGAAATTTGGGTTTAAATGTTTAAATTATATTCAGTATTCCTGACTTTTGAGAAACCTGTTTTATTTAGGGCCTGTCTTTGGAATCTTTCGCAACTTGTTGCTTGTAATTTGGTCTTTGTTTCTGTATTTTCAACACTATGAAACGTGTACACTGACATTAGTTTTTCATCACATGGTTATTTTGTCAGAAATATTAAACATTTGCACACTGAACCCAAAGTGAAGTGCTATGACTTGTTAATTCTGCTGCAAACTTGTGCTTTAAATAACCTTTTAATGTGTAAATAATGAAAAAATGCAAAAATTTACTGTGTGAAATGTTTGTAAGAAACATTGTACACATCTCATCATGAACTAATCAGTCAGATCAGAAGGATCTTTTTCTGTGGTTGTTCAAAGAACTATCTACAACAAGTTCACATGTAAATTATTCATACCTTTACACAGAAACTAACCCTTCAAATCTGAGAGTATTGCAATCTGGAGCAGTGAATAAAATCCCTGGATGCGTTTCACGCACTTTGACCTTGATGCTTATAACAAGTTGTAATGTTCCAATCTTCTGTAAGAGGAAATATGGCTTCCTCGTTTTATAAGGATGAATATAAAGTACTTAAAAGAATCCAGTCACACCCTGAATGAGTCAAACTTCTGTTTTTACAGTTTCTGTTGTTGCATATTTTTACGAGTTCAGGCTGATGATACTTCTACTTTTATTGTAAATAGATGGTATTTGTATCTTCTACCTCAAAAGATGCTTAAAAAGCCTTTACAAACACAACACGTTTGTAAAATTACACTTTTAGAAGCACCAACAGGGAAGTTTTGCATTTGATCCACGATGCAGCACCTTGGTCGTTGTTTATTGGTCAGTCACTGGTAACGTGATCAAATCTCAGCATGTGTTTTTCTGAATGGTTCAGTAATATGAATGAAATCTTTCTTATGAATGCAGTCCGGTGTGCTCATTGGCACTCTGAGAGGATGAGGGTTGTATAAACCTTATCGGTCTTATCGGTGTGTCGCTCAGCTTGGGCAGTATCTTGTTATTGCACCATGACAACTTGTTTTTCATCTGGTTAACGCACCCCTGTGTCTTAAAACTTTGCATAAATAGTATCAGTTTGTTAAATATGTAGCCACCAGGAAATAAAAGCTAAGTGCAGCCTGGTATAATATATATAAAGTTGTGTGAGATGTCAGATTCTCAGCAGTGGAAGAACTTTATTCCTAAATGATTTATCTTTACAGCTATCACACGGCGTCTAGTCTGATATGAGCTGACCTAAACGTTAACACAAACTAAAGTTCTAATGAGAGAAGGATCATGCTGCAATTGCCTGCTTGTGCATAACAGATAAGTGAATAATCAGAAGCAAGTTTCATCTGGTTCCTTTGGGAATGCTGCAGTGCACGCTGGGATTTTCGTGTGTTGTTATAACAGTACAATCCTGTATCAAAGTGTTTCCCTGCTTCCTTTCAGTCTCTTGTTTTATTTATTTGTGTTCCAGTCTGCAGTTTTTAAGGTGTGTGATGGGCATCTTGCAGGAAAGTGTTGGTGGTTGATACTCACCGGTTCGTCACACAGACAAAATAGAACTTTCAAAACCAGGACAACAGCTCAACAGTGTCCACTCAGGTCCTCCAGAGTGACCTGGATGTTTTAGATGTTTCTGTGCTTCAACACATCTGATCTGAATAAAAGGGTTTTTTAAGCAGGAAAAATACTAAAACATGGAGCGTGACCCTCAAGACTCATTATTTCAGCTCATTGGCTGGTGACAGCGCTTCAGTTCTGGTCCCATGTTTTTCTACATGAACACACCTGATTCAAGTTAACCTCTTAGAATGTCATCAGTCATGAACTGAAATCAGGTGTGTTGAGGCAGAGAAACATCTAAAGGGTTCAGGACCACGGCTCCTAAAGACTGGAGTTAGAAAGCAACAACAGCTTAATTAATTTTATTAAGTTCTGCAACAAACATAATTAAGGTTGAATTCTGTTTACAAATGAACACTTGTCATTTTTTTGAGTAATAGTTGGAAAAAAAAGTTACACTAAATTCTTCTTCTGCTCCCTTTTTACTTACAGACTGTACAGTATGTAATTGGGAGCTTTTATGTGAAAATTTAATGATGTTTGATCGTAAATACATTTCTCCTATTTTAAAAATCCCAGAGTTTTGAGTAAAGCATGACATAAAAACTAAATTTGACATCACATTTACACAGAACTAAAGAGGGTATTTATAAAAATACATCTGAGTACTACAGGAGGTACATATGAATGATTTCTAATATATTCAGAGTGCGGTCCACTAAATTTGAAGTCTCTTACACACACATACACACACCTTCTTTTAGATCTCATTATTGAATGATAATAATAGACAGTCCGAGACAGGGAGCCATTAGTTGTGAGGAAAGGAGTGAAGGACCGGATATTAATCAGATGGACTCTGATGAGGACCTCATCATCAATCAGGCTCTCACTGCTCACTCAGCAGTACACAACTTCACTCATTATATGGTCACTAACTCAATACATATCAGTAATGAGAGTGTTTGGACGATTGTGTTACACGGACAGTTTGTGCACATAAATTACAGTGAGTGCAGGACTTGCAGTGTGTTGCTGTGATAGTAGCATCAGATCTCCACTAGGAGCAGCATCACATTGTTCTATGTTTCCTGAAGCCAGTGGTGCGAGAAACCTGCCGTGATTTAAAGCACATTCATGAAGCTTATCATGTGGAGTAAAAGTATCTCTGACTCATTTAGACATGTATGTAACTTAATATGATCCAGTTTGAGACGTGGTGATGCTCCAGTGCTCGCCTGGTTTCAATAATCGTTCTGATGTTCCATCACACTGCAGGATATGGCCAAGTTTTTCCCTCATTTTGTCACAGATTATAAATCTTTTCAGTTTTCAGATAACATCTTTATATTGTAAAACCTTTCCCCAGCCATGGTGTCATCTCTGGAGATACCGGTACAGATAACAGAGGCAGATCAAATCAGATCCATGTGTGCTGGAAGAAAAAGTTGTTTAAAAAAAAACACACACAAAAAGACTTTACAGAAAAGAAATGGAAGGAAGAAAAGAAGGTTGGAAACTTTCTGAGTGGCCTCACTTTTCATGTCCATCTTGTACCACTGCATGTGCTCTTATCTGTAGTGTTTCACTGCTCTTTCTGACAGTAACTGTATAAACCCACATGGTTGTCTTGGACCAGCCGAGGCAGGAGGGGATCAATGAGGAGATCGATAGGGTCCCTGGGAGTCCTAATAGCCCTGTTACTGCTCCCTGACTCCCTGCCTGACTACCTGATATAGCACCGCTCTGGGGGGGAGATGTGTGTGTGTGTGTGTGTGTGTGTGTGTGTGTGTGTGTGTGTGTGTGTGTGTGTGTGTGTGTGTGTGTGTGTGTGTGTGTGTGTGTGTGTGTGTGTGTGTGTGTGTGTGTGTTGTGTGTGTGTGTGTGTGTGTGTGTGTGTGTGTGTGTGTGTGTGTGTGTGTGTGTGTGTGTGTGTGTGTGTGTGTGTGTGTGTGTGTGTGTGGGTTTGTATTTCTGACCTCCTGGGGACCCGTTTCCTGACTTTTACTATCTTTCTGGGGTCCGAGGGTTCTTGTGGGGACCGAAGCCTGGTCCCCATGAGGGGGACTCCCCTTTTTAGGGTTAGGGGTTAGGTTTATAGGTATGGTGTGAATAGAGTTTTAGTTAGTCTTAGGGTTAGTTATAGATCAGTAATGGTTAAGGTTAGGAAAAGGGTTTGGGTTAGGTATAAATCTAGTTACTAAAATCAATGGAAGTCAATGGACGGTCCCCATAAGGATAACAAAACACACTTGTGGGTGTGTGTGTGTGTGTGGGTGTGTGTGTGTGTGTGTGTGTGTGTGTGTGTGTGTGGGTTTGTATTTCTGACCTCCTGGGGACCCGTTTCCTGACTTTTACTATCTTTCTGGGGTCCGAGGGTTCTTGTGGGGACCGAAGCCTGGTCCCCATGAGGGGGACTCCCCTTTTTAGGGTTAGGGGTTAGGTTTATAGGTATGGTGTGAATAGAGTTTTAGTTAGTCTTAGGGTTAGTTATAGATCAGTAATGGTTAAGGTTAGGAAAAGGGTTTGGGTTAGGTATAAATCTAGTTACTAAAATCAATGGAAGTCAATGGACGGTCCCCATAAGGATAACAAAACACACTTGTGGGTGTGTGTGTGTGTGTGGGTGTGTGTGTGTGTGTGTGTGTGTGACATCCCAAACTGAAATCAGTTTGTGTCTTTGTTTTATATAAACATGATAAAAGTGTTGCAAAACAAAATGTTGTAAAAAAACTGTTTAAACATTCACGATTTAGTCTGAGAATATTCTGCTTACATGTATTTGACAAAATTGCAGTTCTACTCCAGTGTCCCAAATATAAGGCTTTTATAATAATACTAACACCCTGAATGAATAGAACCAAGTTTCGGGTTTTCTAATTATGAATCTACCTTAACAAGAAAGATGTCATAGCCGAAATGTTTCAAGAACCAGAACCTGCTCCAAGACTGTTGTGGCAAAAGAGGAATCAGCATAATTAAAACTAAAGGCACTGAAATTAATATTCTTATTACTGAACAGGTTTAAAATGGGTGACAAATAGCTGCTCATAACATTTACAGGTCGTGTACATGCCTTCAAAATGCTCTTGACTCAATTTTGTGAACATGGATCTACATAAGTTTAAAGAGCAACTCACCTTCAAAACAGCTTTTTATGTAAATAAAGTGTATTAGTGGGTCTTTAATGCAATCTTTCAGTTTCTGGGCATTTTTTTACATTTTCATATAAACTTGTTAAATTTTACACTTTTTAGTCTAAAAACGTCTCACTGCTGCCCTCTTAGGGTTGAAACGTAGTTATTGCATTTGAATTTTGTGATTGGCTGAAAGCGGTACATTTCCACGTCAGCTGTACATGCCTACGTTACCAGCATCGTCTCTAAGACACGCCTCCTGGAGTATAAAACCATCTCTCAGACAGATACACTCGACCCCGCCCACCCGTTGTCTCCAGCTCCTCACCAAAGAGCTGCACACAGGGATTTAGAGCAACTGGCTGAAAACTACGACAAAGAGAATAACTAATATCAGTAAAAGAATCATTAAATCGGGACAAAGTCTTCCCTGCAGTGGTTGTGATTGTGTGGATGTGATTTGTTCATGTTATATTCTTATCATGATCGAGTATTTTTATTCAGGCATCTACTCAGGCCTCTGCAACAAGGCATTAGCTTTAGCCCACTGGCTAACAACAATCAATCGGAAAACTACTCTGAAAATTACAACAAAGAGAATAACTAATATCAGTAAAAGAATTATGAAATCGGGACAAAGACTTCAGTTTTACTGCCGTGGTTGTGTGGATGTTATTTATGCACATTATTTTCTCAGCATGCTCGGCTTAGTGCCTCTCTGTACTGCTTGCTGCGTGTGTAAGCTCAACATGTCAATCAAAGTCCTGCTTGGCGATTAGACACGCATTTTTTTCAAACACATTTTTTTAAATTAAGCAAGTGCAAGGACGTCTTCTGAGGGGGGGTTTGCTCTTTAAGCCACTTTTGAATTTTTTTTATGGTGTTTTTGAGTCAGACAGAGAAAGAAGTTCTTCAAAACTTCTCATCCTGCTTTTTTACAAGAATTTAAACAGGAACAGATCAAGAATTGGTTTGTAAATTATACGTGCTGAAGTCTGGGGCTATGTGTTATTCAGCTGACTGACTAAACATCTTCTTCTTCTGCTGATGACAATTGAAGCCACAATATCCCATTTAAAGAGGCCATTTCATACACATTTCAGAACTTTGTGATCATTTCTTAAGTATTAACCAGTAATATGAAACATTTTATATCTAAAAAACGTCAGGAAACACTGATTAACAGACCTTTCAATCTGTCTGTATTAAAATTCGGGTGGTTCCGGCTCCTTCTGTCAGGCCTCGAGCAGCAGCTTGTTCATATTCATTATTCAAATTTGCTGGACTCTGATTGGCTAACAAACTAGCCTATGAGATCAAGGTATACTGTTTCCTGCCCCGCTGCGCATGGCAACGTCAGACGTCGTGTCTTCCTGTTTGCTACGTCTTATGCTACAGCTTTTAGCCAGCAGCATGCTAGGTGTGGTTTCAACTGCAGGAGCTGCTGAATATTAATGAACAAAGGAGTTGTGATGAAACAGATACAGGCCGTTCGGACTCGGGAGAACTCGTGTTTTATCGCCACCTGAGTAGTTTGAGAGATTAAAACTGAAAGAGAAGTTGTTGACCTGTTTTCACACCCACCATGAAGGTAAGAACACCTGTGGAGCTAAAATATTCAACAGAAACCTCAGAAAAACCGTTTTTAATGGAATGGCCTCTTTATGTATGAAATGCACCATTACAGCTAAACATCTAGTAAAATAAGACAAACCTGGAAAAATCTTTTTGAGGAGTATTTTTATTTTTCAATCAGGAAATATGTTCGATACATTCTCACAAAGTGAACAGGACTTAAAGCATCTACTGGAACCAGCCAATAGGAGCTCTAGTTGATCTGTGGTGGTTGGCAACTTATACATCACTTTCCTGGGTTCAGTTCTACAAATACACTGATGATTCAGCTCTTTCCGACCTGCTTAATACATCTCTAAAAAACACAATGTTTAACTTGCATTTTGAAGGACTGTTTACTCTGCTTGGTTTGCTTGAAAGTGCCACGAGAATAAAAGTAACAAAGACACAACAAAATGAGTCATACGCAATGTGAAGTATGACTCAATCTGAAAACTGACCAGTGCTTTATGACAACAAATCTGGAACAGATGCTTAAATAAAATGCAGGATGGAACAACGTCTAGCAACATAAACTGCAGGATGCATCTGAACTCCATCCACTGTAGGCGGTTGTGGTTTGTCCTTCTGAGCCACTGTGGCGACACAGCAGTGCAACTCTCAAAAATATAAAGGCAAAGACATCTTTAGATATAAAAAACTCATTCTACAAAAAAAAAAAAAGAATCTGCATTAATAAAATCGGTTATTAAATCTGAATCTGTTCAGTCTTGCAGTTCATTTTGTTTTGAAGACTTAATTTATCTATATAAATTTTTAACTGCATTTCACTGAGTAATATTGTGATTGGAATAAATAGGATTAAAAGTATTATAAGAATTACATTTAAGTTGGTTTTACAGATCTAAAGATCTCTGGAGCTGCACTTCCTGTAACTCTAGTGTGGTGACACCTTTTCAGGTAAAAAACAGACGGTATGTACAGCTGAAGCTCCACCTGGTGTGCATTTTGAAAGCCTTTGATTTAGTTTGTCTTATATTACAGGAACAGATCTGTGAGACAGAACTTTAAGCAGACTCCCTGAGATGTAGTTCTGGTTTGAAGCCTTGATATTGAATCTTACGACACTGTCTGTGTCATCTAGTCATTGTCTGCTACCCCCTTCTGTGCCTGCACTGATATCTGCACCACGATACAACGCTGAATCTCTCAGTGTGCCCACTCGAAAAATGAGTTGTGAAAAGTACAGAGTATCAGGACTGCCAAAGCTTGCTGTTATCCAAACACCCTGCTGATTTCTCAGATTATCAGGCCTCGCAGTGGCACCTCAGATGTTGGAATAAACACGGGAAAGGAGCAACAAGAACACAAATCCAGACTATGTGAATTCACGTGGAGTAAGATTTGGGTAGAAGGTTTGTAAACGCTAAAAAAAGATGAGTCTTTGCAGTTAGAAAATGTTTCACCTTAACATCAAAAACAGATGGGAATAAAACACAACACTGTGTATGAACTGGAAAATATTTGACCACAAACAGGCTCTCGCTCTAAGACACATTAAACTTGAGACATTTACGTCTGGCGAGAGGTGGAACGTATGTGGAACGGGTTACAGGACAGCAGCACGGGGTGGTTTTGCACTTTAGCACCAGAACGATGAACATGTTATTTGTCGTGTGGAGATCTGCTAAACCCACAGATTATACAGAGCATGGAATCCCATTCCCGCATCTGAAATTTGCCTCTGCAACCCAATATAGCTCTCTGTAAATAAACCCATGATGCCAGCCATACACCCCATACATCACATGCCATAGACGGAAGCATGGAAAGTTCAAAGATCCGCAAAGGAGTCATGTTGAAGGCAGATGTTGTGCTATATATCTATAGTTGCCTGCATTATGTTCCTCCTGGGTAAGATGATAAGATGATAAGGCCAAGGCCATCCTGCAGAGACCAGGGGGAGAGGTAATAATTGCAGCATATAATTCAGGGTAATGAAGGCTCCGCCACTACACCAGCCATAAAGAATGATAAGGGAGGCAGACGGGAAGCCGTTCACGCATTTGACCTCCGCTGGTATCCCTCCACTTCCTATAAATTTTTGGTTTGGTCTGACTCCAGGCGAAAAGGGGAAGTTGGAGGAGGAGAGGAAGGAGATGGACGGATGTGGAGGAAGGAGACGAGTGACAGAGGAAAAGCAAGAGAGAGAGAGAGCATGATTTAACATCAGCCAAGGCATGCAGGTAAAAACCCATCTCTCTGATCTCCTGAGAAAAATACTTCTTGCATCCTTTGAAATCACCAGACGGATTTCTACGAAAGGAAATGGAACACGTGACGAGAAAAAAAAAAGACTTTCAAATTTCTTATGATTGCAGCTGTTTGTCGTGTATGACTCACAAAACAAAACATATCCATAAATAAGCTGTGTGGCATCCATTATCATCAAGCAGCCACTCAGGCTCCCAAACAACTCTTACCCACTCAGGCTGCCCCACCTTTTTAGTTTTCCATTCAGTTTATCAGTATGCAGGCGGTGCAGCGATGTACTGTGGGCACACTGGGCTGCGCTGCTCTCTTCTACATGTCTGCTAAATGACAGTAATTATTTTCCTGGGCTGCAGGCGACTCATGCATGTTTTATTTCCACCTCCACCTCCCCCATCTGCTTTCACAGCAATGCATGGCACATATTGTGGTGGAATGAAAAAACCAAGAACACTAGCAGATCATTTTATTCCTCTGCTATACCTTTGTATGGGTCCCTGCTGGGTTCTCCAGCCTCTGTTCTTTCAGTGAGGAGGCCTGGTCTTTTATGGTACCAGGGGAGTTTTTGCAGGGACTGACAGATGCTGTAAGGCTGGTCTCATGATGGTCTTGGTACAGATAAAGACACCTAATGGTAGTTTGTGTATGCTGGTTGCATTACGCTTTGAAAAGGCCATCATGTTTCAGCTCAGAGCTCGCCTGTGGCATCAGAAACAACAGTGGTTGTTTGGAGTGCAGAATGCTTTATGTGTCAACAAAAAAAACCATTTAATTACAATAATAATAATCATACAGTTTCCCCTGGAGTGGAAGTGATGCGTTCACTGCATGAAATCACCTTTATTTTTGAAATATATTTATTATTCGTTCATGCTTTTTGCTAGAAACACGTCGAACTCTGAAGATATGAGCTGTTTTATAGTCTTTTTTTCTTTGCCTGAGTAAATCATTATTAAAATTGTGTCATAATCTCACCTTTTTTTTTTTTTTTACATTTTATTTTAATGCAGAATGGGTAAATATTTGCACGTTCACTCCTACAGAGAAGCAGCAATAGAGAATATTAAAGTGAATGCTCGGGTTCGTAAAACATTGGACTTTAATATGGGAAACACAGCAGCACATAATAAAACAGAAATAAATAAATCGGCTGCCTATAGGGGTATTAATTCATGAATTGTTCCTGTGGGTTGTGTTTTGAGGGAAGGAACAAAAAATATCTGCAATACAGGTGTTCTTTATCCTGCTGGTAAAGTTCCCTTAATTTCACTTCAACCTAGAATGTCTCTCATGGAATTTGAAGGCAAGCTGCGATCTGTTCTCAGCTCTGACAGAACAGTTGATCATGACTGAAACAATGGAAAACCAACCCCGTCAGACTTCAGTCAAGGTTTCCTGATGAATGCATTCTATTAAAGCAGAGAAGGCTGTGTGTCCCCCCCCCCTTCATGGCACCACGTTGTGTGTCACGCCGTCCTGTGACATGCAGCTCGTTTGGCACGACTCGAGGGATCTCTAATACCCCTGCAGCTTTCATAATGAACATGTGGCTTCTCTCTCTTGGGCACAATTTAGTGTGATTCATAAGCAGAGAACGGGGCATTAGCCAGATGGTGCTGTGGGTGGCATCCTTTCTCTGACCATCCATTAGAACTGTACTGGTGACAAGATTCCAGTGTGAGGAGACAGACAAGGTATCCACCATCCAAATGAGTGTTTGTGTCCTGACACATTAAAAGTGGATAAATGGAATGTCTGCTGCGTTGACTTTCCAAGAGGACAGATGTCAAATTAGGGAAATACAGTTCTGGGGGAAAGTATTTGCCCCCCATACAAACATCATTTATTTTTGTCAAACTTCAATTTTTCAGATCAGCAAAGACAGTTTTAAAATGATGATTTCATTTATTAAGAGGAAAAATGACTGAAACCAACATGGGCTCATGTAAAAAAGTAATTACCCCTAAAACCTACTAACTGGTTGTGCCACTCTTGGCAGCAGCAATGGCAATTAAGCATTTGTGGCAACTGGCTGCAAGTCTTTTACATCACTTTGCAGGAATTTTGGCTCACTCTTCTTTGGTAAATTGTTTTAATTCAGCCACAGTGTAGGTTTCTCAACGATGACCGGCCCGTTTAAGGTCATTCCACATCATCCATGTTAGATTTTAGTCCAGATTTGATGAGGAAACGTTTGAGCTGCTGAGAAGCAGATTTGCTGTTGTCCTGCTGCATAACTCAGATGTTCCTGAGCTTAAAGTCACAAACTTTTTGGTAGAGCGAAGACATCGATGTTCCATCAATTACAATATATCATCCTGGTCCTAAAGTAGCAAAGCAGTCCCAGACCATCACACTATCACCACCATGTTTGACTGTCAGCATGATGTTATATAGATCTGAGACAACAAATGCACATCTTACAAAATACGTTTGTCTCATCAGTCCAAAATATATTTTCCCAAAAGTCTTGTGTGTTCTTATCAATCTTTCCATCCTGATGTCAATAACTAACTTTACTGCTGCATGCTGGGATTTATGCTGGATGTGGTAATAACATGTCTTTTTAACGAAAGCAACAAATTTAAAAGGTTTGATTCCCTGTTAACTCAAAATAAATGCAAATGGTGCAACACCCACAGACATTTATTATCTGAATTCTTCACATCATTCTGTTTTTGCACTGCAGGGAATGTGTTTGGTGTTCTTTCTGTTCATAAAAGAGTTAATAAGATATTATTTTGTTGCAGGAGATGTTTTATTGTAATGGTTTTCTTAGTATTTTGCTTCCAGTCATTTTTTTAAAACTTCTCCAGGCTTTCTTGAAATTTTAATTGTCACAATATTTGAGTGTTTGTGTCGATTGTGGACATTTTGAGTATATTTTTGTTTGATTTTCATTATGTCTGGAATAGTTCTGGTTATTCACTTGTGAATTTTTTTGATGTCCTTCGTTCTACTTGTAAACACACCTGCTGCTTTCTCACGATAACAATAATAAAATTTAATAGAATGTTATAATTTGATTTCAATAGACAGGAACTCACAGAAAAACAGGAGTTTTTGTATATGTATAGAAATTGTACCATTCCATTGTACATGTATAGAAAAGTAGCAAGTCATGTTATTGGGTTGATAAGTTAGTGACAGCCACAGAGTCAGATGTTTCGTAGCAAACAGCTGACAGAACTTCGTGTACAGTCACAGGTTCGGATCCACGATTCTGTCTTGCCTGACTCTCACTTCGTCAGTGGAGGTGTCAGGGTCCCCATGGCAACTGTATAATGGGGCAGGTCTAATTCAATCCCAGGGGCGAATGGCAGGTCTGGCAGGGAGACACAGAGTATCTGAAACCTACTCAAGTCAGAGCTGATGTGTTTTTTAGCTGATGGCTGCTCAGTAGCTGAACAAAAAGAACAACAACATTCTACCTACACAAGACTTTCACATGCACGTTTAGTCTCTTCTTTGTTCTTATCTTCTAATTTCTAACTGAGATCTAGTTTAGTTTATTCCATCACTTCTTACTAAGTGTTCCTTCTTCATCCCCTCTCCTGCCCTCCCTCTATCTTTTCTTTGGTCTATATTCAAACGATACACTCCCAGTCGTCTCATCTCTCTATATCTCTATTTTTCTCCTCACATTCAGGAACCCGATAGGACTTCATTAGTACCTCTGGATCTTGTTGTATTATTGTTATCCCTCCCTGAAGAAGAAAGGGATTAGTGCCCGGGCTGGAGACAACTTAAAGTAATAAGCTTGGATCTAACAGTCCACAATCACACGTACGCAGATACACACTCATATACCCACAGATGTACACAGGAAAGGGAAGGCAAGAGGAGACGGTAAAGATCCAAATGCGAAAGGGTGGAGGTAGACGTCCCACAATTCCTGGTTTGTTATTTCTGTGGCAAACCAATCTCATACTGCTTCATACATGCAGCCCAGAGAGAACCAGGCATGCAGCTTGTTATGGAAGGAGCAGTTTGTTACCCGGGGAGAACAGTGCATAACTCCTGTCACTGGTTCTGCATATAGAAAGGCCTGGGACTGGCCTGGGGCTATCTGTGCTTGCAGATGGGGGATGGGAGGAAGGAAGTGGGTTGATTTGCATCCCTTTGACTGTATATCTCTGTGCACCAGAGGAAGAAGAGAGGGAAGATTGTGTGAAAACACCACAAAATATACTGAGAAAACTGTTAGTTGCTAGCTGTTGCTTATGGGAGCTGACACTCAAGCACAACTCATGTAAGCTTCTAGTCCAATCTGATTTACATACTGTAGTGTTCACCACAGTTGCACTTGACATAGAGTGTTTTTCACTAATACAAGCCACAGCCATGAGAGGGAGGGAAGCTGCTGAGGCAAAGCAGCACTGTTCACACAGCCGCGCGCAGTCTCGGAGTCTGGCCATTACACTGACTTGAATGGATGTCTTGTGTGCATGAATAGCTCAGTGAGAAGGGGAAAAAAAGACTATGTTTCCTCTCCATGGGTTCATATTGATATTCATAGGGGCTCTCCACACCGAGAGCACAAATGTCAGTGAAAGCGGCCTTGATATATGCTCTCATTCTCTCCTCTTCCTGTCGCTCCATCCTTCTTTTTCTCTGTCTCTCTTCCTCTTTCTTTGTTCCTCTTTGCCGGACACATGCTGCCTGCTTGTGCTTGATAGAAAAAAAAGAGAAGCAAACGGATGATGGAGTAGAAGGGGGACATTATGCAAGAACTCAGTTAATGCTTTTAATCAAGTTGCACTGGAATGTTGTCCTTCTCACCTTGACTTTGGCTCTGTTTAATGCAGCCATGTTGCACTTGTCTTTAACGCCACATTACTTTGCATCTGAAGCTCTGATCAGCTTTTCTGTTAGCATCCTGCTACATGCCTGATTTATGTCTAGAGAACTTCACGGGAAAAACAAAGTCAAGTGGTTTTTTTCTCTATTTCCCAGCTTTCTGAGTGACATCATAAACATCAGCAGATAGGTGTCGTTTCCTTACACAGGGTTCTATTGGGGTGTTGGCAAAAAAGCAGTCAGAGAAGAAAGAACAAGTATTATTGTACTGCAGCAATGGTCACAGGTGCATTAATCTCTCTGTTAATTGTCTGACATTGCATGTCGGGATTTAGACTCAGTTTTGTTGCTCTGGTTCAGCAGCAGGTACAACAGAACTTCATATTTTTAAACTCAGCCACACACTATTAGCTATTAGCTCTTCCACACCACCAGTTTGCTGCAAGCTATATTGGAAAGGGAGGGAGGAAAAAGTCATTTAAGGGTCATAAGTGTGCCTCAGTAAAACTGGCATGCATAAAACAAACACCAGACGAGGTCCTCCAGAATAGCTGCAATACTCACTCGGTCTTGTTCCAATGACATTTGGCTGACTTGCCTCACATAACTCCAAATATTCCAGTAGCTTATAATAATTACCAATATTGGAGCCAGTAAAACATTAGTGGGGCAGAAATTGTGAAAGAATAAAATTAAATGACGTTTGTAACTTTGTTCTAACATTTTATGTCCCTCGGAGGCTCGTTCCGTTCTGCCTGAAAACGGTGAGAATGTCAGAAGAAGTAAAAAAGATAGCCCCACAGTGTGTGCTCAGGGTGTAAGTTATGGCTGTAACTTTCTCACTCTGTCAGGCGCTTTAACCGTCTGTCCTGGAGGACACATTAACTTGGTATCCTTAAATAAAGTCCTTTAAATAAAGCTGGGGGGTTTAATAATGAAAAAGCTGCTCCCACTGTCCTTTCTGCTTTTAAATGAACCTCTGCCTTTCTTATTAATGTCCTCTTATCGCTCATCACGGCCACTGACCTGCTGCTGTAACCCCTTCCCTCTCAAGCACACGAGCAGCTCCGACAAGTGGTCGGCACAGAAGTAATTGAGGGCAATTTTCAAATTAAAATTTAAACCCCTCGTCCATCTTTGTGTGATGGGTTGGGGCGGCGGAGAGGGGGTTTTGGAGGCTGATGACTTGATCAGGTTTTGCGAGGCGAGCAGGTACTCAGGCCGGGAGAGGAAGGATGATGAACGAGGTGCATTAATCTCTGTGACAGAGAGAGAGGAGTTAGCAGTAGTGATAGCAGCGCTAACGGCTTTAATTAGCATTTAATCAGACGCCTCGGGGCCCATGGAAGGGGGAGAGAGGAGATCAAACTCTTGCGGCCTTCTGTGAGAAGAGGAGCAAAGGAAGGCGGTCCCTGAGGTAGCTGGGCTGATGCTGCAGGCTGTGCTGAAGAACACATGTCTATGATCCTCTTTTTGTACTCTTGTAATGATAGCAAGCTCAATGCACCACAAAGGCCTTGGACCTTTTGTAGAAAGAGGTAGTGTTGTAAGAACATAGAGTGCACTCGCTGATACTGTTCATGTTCAGGCTGTGAGCTGTTCTTCGATAGTCTCAGTAAGTACTGAGAAGATCACAGTAAGAAACAGCAACGATTAGGATTAAACTGGGACGATTCTGGATTCATGAAACCTATTCTTAAATCACAGTTCATGAATAATTGTTGCATTAACTTTCACATAAAAGCAAAGTCTAATAAGTTTCAGAATCTTCAAACACAGAGTGGATTTCCTGACCTTGTTCGACTGGTTAACGAATATATGATGGAGAAATTCGGATGTGACAGGACAAGAATGTTGGTTTAGCATTAAAAGCTCAAAAATGAATAATAATTAAGTCTCCTGTCTATCCTTCATCATGAGCTGTAAGCACGGCAGCAGCATCGCAGCTTCTGGTCTGTTTTTTGTGACCTACCTTATTTCTCACGTGAGATCTGACAACACTGTTTTTAGGCGTTTTTACAGATTCTTAACTTTAGGGAGCAGAAAGGCTCAACTGAAAGAGATTTTACAAACTGTGTAAGACAGAAGCGAACAACAGTTCACCACTTCAAAGAGAAGAGAGTTTATCATCAGTCATTGCAGCTCACTTTTATTCCAAAATGCATAATAATGGAAGTAATAGCCTGTGAGGAAAGTCCTGATTTAGCCTAATTTAACAATTAACTTTAGCTCACAGTGCTAATCTGCTATTGACTGGAAATCTAGCAGAGTAACAGAGTAACTTATTTGGATTTGTGACGTTAGCTGTCACTATAATTTGGACCCCAGCAGCAACAGATATTTTACATTATTTCTTTATCTGGGCTTACGGAGGACTGATAGTACTCCGAATGAGGACTTTCTTTAAGCTGATGATTTACTAAGCAAGACTCAGGAATAGGGAGTACATGTTATATGCACTGTATTATCATGGCCGCCATTTAAACACTTCTGGATGTTTCAGTCACTGAGTAACTTTCCAAAGCAAATAAAAGACAAACAGAGCTCCTCTGTGAAGTGAACAGAGTGAGAAGTTGGGAGAATTGCTCTTGATGGTTTATTAGTCCCCAGAAAATATTTGCAAAAGTTAAAAAATAAGTAAAAATGTTCTGTTTTTAATTTCATTTATTAAGTCATATGTACTCCCAGCAATTTGGAAGGTTAAATTAATATTCATTTCAATATGTTAATCATCAAACTTTCTTAAATGCATCTAGAAATCCTTCTGAAGTCTGTATAAAGAACTTGAGTATGACGTTAATGAAAAATAACAGCAAGTCAAATTGCAGCAGAAAGATTTCCTGTGACATCTTGCAACAAAAATAAGCATTACACAGCACATCCCGGAACTCCAAACTCCTCATGGGTTCATTTCAAAAAACGTGTTTTCTATAAGTGAAAACCGCCAGCGTGAAGGATCTACAGTATGTCAAGAAGATGTGGTGTTGTGGTGCAGAGTGCGTCAAAGAAAAGTGATGATGAGTGCTCCAGATAGGGGTTTTGATGGTGATGGTGAAGAAGAGGGCTTTTGGCATGAAAGAGGCCAGTGTGTGATCACGATGTCATTAGAAGTATAGAGTGAGACAGACCGGAGGAGGCTGCTGTACTGTGCTGCACCCAGGGGACGTCATTACCAAGTGGAACTGAGCAAGGACCTGAGTACAGGTCAGACACACAGGAAGTGGGCTAGCACACACACACACACGTGTGTGCCTACCCGCAGAGAAACACACACATAATCTCTCACAGGCAGGCATCCATCTCATAAGAAATGGACAGTTCTGTCTGGATTTCGACAGCAGACTCGCGCTTTTGTTGCTAAACTTGACAAATTCTTCAATATCTAAGTGGACACCTCTGTAGACAAATGCACCTCATTAATGAGCACACACAGATGGACAGAACACGCACACACACACGGCTATGGACTGAGAGCCCATGCTGTGCTAAGTTGCAGTGTGTACATCGGTGTAGCGGTCTGTGCTTCATTACTGTTCACACACAGACAGTTGTGGTGTTTTTGTGTCAATGTTTAATGAGGGGCTGGGAGTCTGGGGACCTTACTGCTGTCAGGAGCTCCTGTAGTCTGGAGCTACCACCTGTTCCCATTCCCTCCCTAAAGACCTAAACACACACACATCCGCAAGACACACAGAGGCATGCAAACAAGAAAGAGCGTACACAAAAACATGTCTACACCGACGTACACACACTTGACAAACTGCGTACACTGATTTAGTCATCCTGTGGCACCACTGTCAACACGGGATACATGTAAACAGGTTATTGTGGTTGGCTGAGCCTGGCTGCTTGACAGAAGCTACAACCCCCCCCCAAAAAAAAAAAAATCATGGGAATATCAATTGATACATTTCATATTCCTCGTGCGCTCGCCTGAGATGACAGCGTGAAAGCTGCTGCCAGCGAGAGTGATCCCTTCCCGTCGTTTTCTGACACCACCACGTGATGGAGATCTAAAGCATCCCGACTGATGGGCGCTTACTCGTCCGCCACCGTCGCTCCTGATTGGAAACTCTGAGAGGAAATCAAAGCGTTTCAGCACTTGAGAAGAATTAAAATGTACATTTCAAAAAACTAACTTTTATTTAAACAAACAAAAAAAAAAAAAAAAATCAATTATTGACTCATAAACAAGATTATAAAACAGTGATTTAGTTACATAAATAAATTGATATCGGTGTATCAAATCTTAATTTCATAAGCATGTATACATGGGTCATTGTAATAAATAAAAAGGGAAAGCAGAAGATTTCTACACAAACAGAAAATAATCATAAAAAAATCAGCTAAAAAGAGTCAAGAGGAAATCGTTTCTGTAGAGAACAAGAGACACTGGACAACGTCTTTCCTTTTTTTTGTTGTTTTTTTTTGTTTCCTTTTTCTTCATCAAACACACGTGAGGAATTGCTTTGTTAAAGCATGAGTTACACAGCCATTCACTTACTAATTAAGGACACTAAAGCTGGGACCAAGGTTGGTTGTCTCTCACCTCTTCCAACGCGTTTGGTTGTTAGATAGATCTTCTGTTTGGTTATTTTAAAGCGTTAAGACAAGGCAAGAGAAAAGGCTGCTTTTATCTTTAATCAACACAAATGCAAAAATAAATAAAAAAAAAAATAAAAGGGAATAAAATGATAAAAATCTGAATACTGTTAAAAAAGGACAGCTTGCAGAGGAGACACTGGAAACTCTGCAGTGGGTGGAGGGAAATCTGAAATCTTATGTTGAACCTGTCAATCATATTCATTTACTCCAGCTTATTTGACAGCCAAGAGATATTTGAAAATTTGTGGATTAAAAAAATAATTAAAAAAAAAAAAAAAAAAGAAATCAGCATTTTTAACCAGATTCACCTGCAGTTAAGTTTCGTATATGGTATACTAGGCTATAACATTAGCTTACATGCATTAAGAAATGTTGTTGATTCCAAACATTAATTGACCGACCGTCTGAAAACTCCCTCCATCTTCCTGCTCGGCTGTCGCTGAGACTGAACCCGCATTTTTTTTCTGGTTTTTTTGATGTTTTTTCTGACTAACCCAGAGTCTCAAACATGAATACTTGTGGCCTTGTGAGTCCAAAAAGTTGTCAGCGAGGTCATTTTAGTCCTTCTGATATGTCGTTTTTGTTGTTTTTTTTTAAACAAAAAAAAAAAAGGGAAAATAAAAGGGAGAAGACAAAAAAGAGAAAGAGACGGCGAGCCAGAGAGAGCAAACTACAGCGGCTTCAAGTATTTTCACATTACATAGAATACTCTGTATAAATTAGTTAACATATAATTTCAGATCCTCCATATTCAGACATATACTATGGCATATATACAGAGTACAATAAATGCTTGCTCATGTTGTGTTTTTATCCTTTCCTGGTAGTTTGTTTGTCCCGCCTTTTTTTCTTTTTCAGTTTGTTTTTTTGTTTTTTTCCTGCGTAGAGAAAATCCCTGAGAACGTTCTGGTTTCTGAATGTTCCACACAACGAACTAGAACAGTAGAAAGTCTAATTTTGACGATTCACATGCACAGAGGGAAATGATACTGGCCTAGTCTGAAAAAAAAACAAAACAAAAAAACAAATAAAAACCCCATCCAGCAATGGTTGTGAATATGAGCGAGACAGAGGATAAATCTTCTGTGTTGGGGGGCGAAGCAAAAACGACGGGAGGAATTTGACTCTTAGTTTTCACCAAACATCTGGTCTCACCAGTGAATCCTGTGTTTAATTAACACTGTTAGCTATCATAGGCTAACTTATGATAGCATTAATGGGAGCAGGTTCAATACCGTATCATGAGGTAGTCATCTCCCAGCTAACAAAAACTTAGCTTCATCAGTCAAATCTCAGTGTCAAAGAGTTAATACTTCCTGTTTGTCTTGACTGCAGCACCTGCATTATTTCAAATGAAGTTTTTATGGTGCGGGACTACGACAACATGAGTTAGCTAAGTGAATCTTTGTGTTTGCTGAAGCTAATACCCAGAGGAAGCTAACGGCAGCTCAAGTGCTAATGCTAACGTGTGAAAAAAATGCGGCTTTCTGTCAGTGCTAACCCAAGCCGAGCCGAGCCGAGCTAAGCTGTGCAGTGCTGCCCAGCGAGGGCCTGGACAAAAGGGAGGTGCTCCGTGTAAGTTTAAAGCCTTAGTTTCTCTTTGAGGATACCGAGACGTTGTTTTGTTTTCTGTTTTTGTTGTTGTTTTGTTTTAACATGAGCGCTATTGTACAAATGCTTCAGCCACTCAACAACATGAAAACTCAATGTACACTGAAAATGGGGGAAAATAAACAACCCAAAATTGATTTAAATCATAGAAGAAACAAAAAAAAAATCTTTAAAAAGCCATTTCAGTTTTCATTTTCGTCTCGCACACGTAGAGAAATACACACAACATTCACAATGTGACAATTTTCCTCTCTTCTGAAAAATAAAAACACTTCTGTACACGTAGTAGTAATAATATTAATAATAATAATAATAATAATAGTAATAACGTTTATAACAATAACAACAGCAAGAACGATAATACCGCATGTGGCTCTGTTGACTTTTCTGTCATCTTTTCCTTTCTCTTTTTGCTTCATGTTACAAGTCAATCCTTCTTACTTGTCCGTTAATCCAAAAGAAGTTCAAAAGGCAGACTCAAGTTAATAGAAAAGTTCTAGAGTAGAAGAGGGGGGGTTGCCCCGCCCCTCAGCCAAACCGCTCCCTCACCAGCATCATCAGTTTCTTTTTGCCCTTGTAGATCTGTTTCAGGTTGTCTATGAACTGGGTGAACTGAATGTGTCCATCGTGAGCCATCATAAAAGTTTCCCGGGCCTTCCCCAGGAACTCGATAAACTCGCTGTAGTGGCGGGGGCTAATGTGCGTGAGCCGTGAGTGCGTGGTGTTGATGTAGGCCCCAATGGTTGCGTCCAGCAGCTGCCTTAGCGGCGCTTTGTCCAGCGACATCAATTTCCCAGAGTTTCTGCGGCTGTGCAGCGCCGACACCATGCCGGGCGTGGTTAGCGTGCATCGCCGCAAAATGTCAGAGAGCACGGTGGCGCATTTCACGCTTTTAACCACCAGAGGGATAACAGCAGCTAGCTCGTTCTTGCCCAGCGAGTGGCTGAGAGCGCAGGCCCACAGTACGTCATTAATGGCTGGGTGTGTGTCCTGGTTGTAACTGAGGTTCAGGTGAGCCATAGCTAATGTCGCCAGCTTGTACGCTCTCATCGGGTAACCACGGTGCTCCATGTAGCGTGCAATGGTGAACAGCTGTGTGTAGCTCATTCCTGTTGCTGCAGCGTCCAGTACAATCTGGTAAGCTGTCTCGAAGGCAATGTGGTCCTTTTCACAGAGTGTAAGAGCAGAGAGGGCGCAGTTCTGAGGGTCCTTCATGGCACACTGTAGGGCGAGCGTGCGAGCTGATGAGGCCAGGTTCTCCTGCTGGTGGCAGTCCAGATGCAGGCGGACAATAGTGCTGTTGGACATGACAGTGGTAGCCACGATACTGGTGGCTTCTGTAGGGGTGAAGAGGGTGAACCAGCTCTGCATGATGCTGTCCAGTGCGTAGACCCCTGGAAGACACAGACCAGGTAATATAAACAAAAAGCGAAAAGAATCAACATTCATCCGATACATCTTAGAAGACAACCTACCAACTTCAGTGGCACATGTGACTAACCAACGCACCATCTCTCTCCTCCTCCAGTTTAACGTGGACAAAGTTATTCTCATCACCTGTGAACAGAAAGTGATGGACCAGTAAGAGGTGAGGTAATTCAAAAAGACATGTATTTTAGTCAAGTCTGGTTTTTGACTGGTCCATTCTACCACTGGTCCGCCCTGTTGGATAACCTAATCTGAGCCGAGCCTCAGCAGTCAGACAGATGGCCTCACATTTAATTTGAGAAAGGTTTGGTGTACAGAGAAGTTCATGGTTCAAGCCCAAATCATCAGCCTTCCACCTCCGTGCTCAACAGTCAGTATGAGGTGTTTCTGCTAATGAGCCGAGGTTTAGTGCATCTAATAATTATCACAGAAGCAGAAAATGTGGACTTGGTTTTCCACTCTGTGAGTCTGTATTTAGTTTTTTTTTAGTTTGAACATAAATTCAAAATGACTGAATAATTATTATGTTTTGATTTCCTGTTTCAGTAACAGCGGCGTTGCCAACCAGCTGGCTTGAGTTACAACACTTTGCCAGTGTACGTGTACCGTCTCATGATCATACACCCTCAGACCTGTTAGTGTGGAAGAAGATATTTCCTAAAAAAAAACTAAACTGTGCTCATCTTAATAGAGATATTGTTTAATTTTCAAACTTTCACAATAAAAGCCTTTTGGTTTAGAAACATCCCCTTGAAAAATAGAAGCCCAGATAAAGACTCTATTTGTCGGACGCTGATGTGTTTGCACACCTGTAGTCCAAGTTCCAGAGAGACTTTGAGAAGCGTTATGTCCGGCAGGCTGTCCATGAGAGTGGCGATCTTGAACGCGTCCTGTGCCAGTTTGAAGATGTGAGACGAGGAGTGGATGTTTTTCTGGATGGACTCCAGAACTGTCTCCAGCCTGCGACTGTCACCTAGATTCAAAAAAACAGATGAAGAAACAAACAAAGAACTGGGTCAGAACCAGACAGGGTTACTGCTGCACTTATTTGTATATATACCTGCTAATAAATGTGCACCTTTGGCAGCAGTGAGCATAGTGGAGGCCAGCTCACACTGCTGAGACTCGATATGGCTCAGGGTGAACCAGCGCGGGTATCGGTTGGGAACTACAGACACGATGTGGTGAGGTCTTGAGAGATCACCGGACGAGGTCGTGGACTCCAACACCGGCAAACTGACGGACAGAAGCACAGAAAAACACATTAATACTGTTCTTCTTTTTTTTACTTTGAAATATATTAAACTTGCAGTTTTTGTCAAGTTCTAAAAAGTTTGTGCTTGAACATTAACACGATGATGGAAAATAATTTATAATAATAAGTTACAAAAATCATCAACATCATAGAGAAATCACCTCTTTCTTCTTCGTGTAAGAAGACAGACACACAGACAGATAAAGGCTTCATTATGGGGGTCTGAAAGTGACTTCAGTCGTCACTGGGGGGTTTTAGTTACCCTATCCCTGCAATTTACTTTCAACCTCATATTTAATCACCTAGAAACTAAGGTATAATTAGTATTTTCTTCACTTTAATTTGTCATAATGAAGTCAAAGTTGTGCAACACCTACTAGAGGATGAAGGAGCCTCACAAGTTTCTGTCTCTCATTATAATAATCCAGACAGGGCCGAGTCTTCACAAGCATCAGGAGCATAACACGATTACCGCTCTGGCCGGCTCATCTCCTATTCTGCTTCACTTCTTTTTTTCCACCCCTCCCTCCGCTCCCACCTCCGTTTCAAAGGTCTCCTCTCCTTCAGAAGACAGCACAACCTGGCCTTCTCTCAGCCAATCACAAAGCTAATTGAGTCCACGGGGAAATTAAGGAATTCACCTTCCAGCCCTGTAAGGCTGGACACACATCAAACAAATACCAACACACATCAATAAAAAGAAGCCAGAACACACACACACACACGCACACACACACACCTGCCCTTTTGAAAACATCAAAGCCGCTCAGTAAAAGCAATGTGATGCTAAATGCCAGTTTCAATTTCAGAGCACAGTGCATGTGATACCGGTGCCATGTGAGCGACAGCGTGGACAAAAACGGACTTGTCGACTTCACCGGGTTTTGCCCACGAAGGCACAAGCTGGGACATCGACTCACAGAGTTAGTTGGTAGGTGTTTAAAAAAAAACAACAGCAGTAAAAGGCAGCCGCTGTCAGGATACGAGCAAGTGTGAACAGCGACACTTGCTGTAAGAAGGAGATGCTTGAAAACCCAGGCAACAGCGGGGTTCAGTCCACATACAGCTGAAGAGCTGTTAAAAGCTTTCACCACACTGGGACCTTCTGGAAGATTCCTGGGGTGAAGTAAAAGCAAAGCAAAGCAGGGAAAAAAGGGCCTTGGGTAAAGATGGAGGCCTCATCAACATTCCTGTCTTTGTTTGGTTTTCACCAGAGAGTCTGAGGCCTCCATTGGATGAGAACTCGAGAGGACGGGCCTGCTGAAAAATAGCCTCCTCGAAATGTTTAGAGGAAAAATCTACTGGGCTTATTGTTCAACGAGAAACAAAAAGGATTCAAAAAAATTCCTTGTGGGCTGCTCTGAAGTGTTCAATCAAAGGACGGTTTATTCACATGTGCATTCTCACTGCACCCACTGCCAAATGGTGCACTCTTGTTCTAAATACTGTACCATCAGCAGCAACGGTGTGCAAAAGCTCGACTCTTCGACAAATCTGCTTAAAGAGTTCCACCTTAAAAACAAGGTTCATCGGTGGTTTTACAAACAGCAGCAGAGAGGATCTGAGGAGCTGTGGAGCCTCGTGACATCCCGCCACACCCGACAGGCTGACGATGTGCAAGAAATGTGCAGGTTTCTGCAGGAAATGGATCCGTGCATGGAAGAAATGCATCAAAAATAAATAAAATAATGTAGTTTATGTGCAAATATGTACAATTTGCAGCGAAGAAGCACAAACTTGATGAGAAAAATAAGTCGAGAGATGTTTTTTTACCTGGTTCCAGGGGCCCTTTAGGTTTCTGGTCTGCATCACCATGACTACTGACCTCTTTACCTCACGCTCTTTTCCCCCACTGACTGTAAACACCCTTCACTTTCAACAGTTCATCATGCACACATCTATCACCTTAGCGACATATCCGGTGGAAGACCTCAACTGTATACACAAACGCTTTCAGGATGAAATCTTCAAGAGGGATCAAGTCATAATACAGCCGTGAGGTAGACCCTTACTTCTTCTCTCCGAGGTCTGCAATACTGGAAATAAAGTTCCGCTTCCAACTTAACTAAATCACTTTAAAAAATACTCTTGATTTTTTTTATTTTGTCTTCAATTGAAAAGCACGATTATGATTTAAAAAGGACAGAATGCGGTAATCTGCACGTAAAATGAATGTTTATGTCCAGGGGTGCACATAATACTTTTGGCCTGGTCCTCAGAAGAGAACCTAGGGTTGTTGCTTGGTCCTCACATTTTTAAATGTGTCTCGCTGTGTCTCTTCCGAGCTCCTCTGCTTTGTTTTTGGTTTCATCAAGCTTCAAATTCAGTCTGTTTACTTTACCTGGCTCTATATTTGTTTCAATAAAAATCCTTTAATTGTTGAAAAAACCAAGAGAAACCAGTAAAATATAAAAATACTGGTAAAAAATCAACCTTCAGAGTTCAGGTTGGATTGTTTACAGGTTTGATTGTTCACTTTAATCTACATTTAACAGTTTGGTGTTGAAATTTATTAGTCAGCTGTTGGAGCTTCTGTCATTTACTGTAACTGTTTTTTGTTTTGAAATGATGAGGATGTTTGTAATGTGATGCAGTCAGATAAAAAGATACAGTGGACAGTTATGGAGCATTGACTGCATATCCCATAGTGCTTTGCGCGCATTCAAAATGGCGCGGATCACAGACAAATACGCTGATACTGTTGATTAAAACAGGTGGTTTTCTGTATTTTATAGCACAAAAAGGTAGTTATACACGTCTGTGCCACGATGGTCTATTTGTCTTATTCAGTGAATTTTTTCAGTTTTGACGCGATGCAGAATCCTGCAGTCAGCTGCACTGATCTGACTGACTGAAAATCCGTCACACTGGCAAACTGATACACAGAGACAGAGAGAGACGCAGCATCAGCTGATCAGCTGGAACTTCGGCGCTCTGGCTGAGAAACATATCAGTCAAACAAAAGAAGTCAACGGGATTCTTCATTTATTTGACAATGAACCGCCTCTGATTAACCTAAAAATTCACGCAGCTCAGCCAAACCAATGTTAAGTACGCAAACGCGTGTTGCAACTTTTCATCTGGTGCGCATTTTATATTTTGACAGTGTGTGCGGACCTGCGGACCACTTATGTGCACCCCTGTTTATGTATAAATATACATGTTTTAAAGAATCTAGAGGATATATTTACAGATTCAACAAGGAGAAATCAGATTATGTTGTTAAACTATTTGAAAAAAAAAGGTTCAATTTAAGATCTAAAACCGTTTTTATAGTCTAGATGTTTTCTAGAGGTTAAAGTTTTCTATTGAATTCAAGAACTTGTGCTTCTTTTGAGTCTCACTGCTGCATCTCTGCTCATCCTCAGTGGTGATAAACAGCTTTGCATATTAAAATGTTATTTATTATTCAGAGGATCGAAGGTTGCAGATTATAGCAAAGGCCCTAAATCACTGGCTCTGGAAGACTTGTTTCTCAAATGGAAATCTCACATAACAAGCAGTCTTAATTTGTGTTTTTGGCTCCCAGTGACTTGAGATGAGCTTGAGCTCCGTAGAGACGCTGAGTTTCGTCTTCTGTCTTTCTGGATGAAGTCAAACTCTGGGCAGTCTGTGAACCAGTAGGCAGATCCTCTCCATTTCTTTTCTTTTTTTTTCCTTCTTCCTTGTGCCGGCCACTCAGTCTGAGCCAACGCACAACATATGCTGCTGTCACACACACTAATTAACCTCATCCAAGATACATAAACACACTCGCATGCACAGTATTTTAAATAATTTGCATACCGAGCCAGGCTGACTTCTTCTCATTTAAAACGAACGCTACTTCCAGAGCAGCTGTGACAGAGAAGACGAATCGAGAAGGCAAGTGGAAAAAAACAACAACAAAACTGTGTGTGTGTGTGTGTGTGTGTGTGTGTGTGTGTGTGTGTGTGTGTGTGTGTGTGTGTGTGTGTATGGAGGATTTTTTATCTCTCTTTTTATCAATGATAGTGTTATAATGGGTCCATTAAAATAGCCCCGGTTACTTTACCTCCTCCTCTATATTTAACTGTCCGCTGTCCCGTGGGAGCGAGAAGGAATATGCTATCACATTACACTACGCTACATTACACTCATTCATTATGTGCTGAGTAGACACCTCTGGTTCCCAGGAGCACCCCGTAAGTGGCCGTATTATTCTAAATCGCTGGTTTCACACCGGAGGAGTGAGGATGGAGGAGAAAAAGAGACAGAGGTACGGATGGAAAGAAAGGGGCCGACTCAGGAATAACAGGTTCGGGATGCTGGTTTAGGGGCCAGGAAGGGATACGCAACAGCTGGATGAGCAACCTTAAAGCCATGCAGAGAGATACAAACCATGGCGTTTAGCTTTTGTAAGCATCATATTATGCTCCTTAATGACTCCTCTGTAGATTACTGCAGGAAGGTGAGGAATGGGTTCTGCTTTACTTCTCCATCTGCTGCATTCGTTCACCAATCATCTCCCAACCCAACAAGTTCGGCTTCGCACAAACACAACAAACATCGTTCCCCGCCGCCACGCTGCCGTCTCCCCGTTGGCTTGTGCGCGTGCGCCTACGTGCGTGTGATTTCTCCTCATTGCAGCTGCGCTAATTACACTCTCATTAATGTAATTAATATTCACTGATCCAGCTCCCACAAGTCACAACATCAAAACACAGCAGCGTGGGCCGATTAGCGGGAGCACGCACACGCCGTCCGCTGACGAGCACACGCACGAGAGCTGGATGTGGAGGAATCACACGGGTGACACGCCGAGTTTCGAACGCGGCCGCGTCCCAAACAGAACACAGACCAAACTGGAGGAGTCACATCAAAGTTGTAATCATTTAGTTTAAATGTTGGATGAGTCGGGATGTCATGCTGTCACAGAGATCAGTAAGACAAACTTTGATTCACAAGTTTCTGACATGAACGTAGCAGCTAAAGCGGAACAACAAAGAAAAACATCAAAACCTACCGCATGGCTCTCAGTGCAATTTTGTACGCCAGTTCAGCGTCGTGAGGTAGCAGAGAGGTGAAGAGATAGCGGGCGAAGGTGTGCATGGGGACGCTCTCTCTGTGGACAATCTCTCCAAGGCCAGAATACGGACCAGCTGGTATAGAAAAAAAAAACAACAACAAATAAGTGGGTCTTCTAGTTAGTGATCAATAATGAAAGCCATGATGTACATGATTTAAACTTTTTCATCTTGCTGAGTCATGGTTTCTTGTCGGCTAGAGGCTCTCCGGTCATTCCCTTCCAGCCCGGAAGAGGCAAAGCCGTGACGTCACAAACATATGGTTGTGTGTGGAGACTTGGCCCCGTGCCTTCCTCCTTCCTCCCCCTCCACCTCTTCCTGCACTCCCCCTCATCTCTGGTGAGTTATTTTAAACCCCAACGGGCCTCTAAACCACAGACCACATCACAAGAGTGGCGCGGCTGCAGCCTCCTGGGGCCTGCAGAGGCCTCGGAGCCGAGTGCTTGGTTAGTTAAAGAGCCAGAGGTGGGTGGTCGCGCCTAGGAGGAGGCAGGGCTGGGGTTTGGGTGGGGACTGGACCGGAGGGGGAGTTTAACTGCGTCAGTTATTCCAGTATGTACCACCACCACCACCACTACCGTTCTGCTTTCCTCCACATAAACACACACTCTGTTCTACCTTCATTCCTTGTGAATACACACACTTTTTGTGTGTATACGCTGACACAATACCCCCGTGTCCCTGTGTGAGGAGCTCATTTTGGTCTGGCTCGGGACAGCTCAGCCTATATTTGCACCACAGAGTGAAAGGATAATAAATAGTGAGACAGTCAAAAGTGTTTTTCCTGTTTTAGCAAGAATGTCTCGGCTCTCGGTTCGTGGGTGGTTCAGAAATGACAGGGAGGAGGTGACATGTATAAGTGTGTGTGTGTGTGTGTACATCTGCATGAATGCAGACTGTTGGAAAATTGTGTGAAATGAGAGAAAAAAATAGTTAAAAGTTTGGACTTCTGACTTCACAACCTCCTTCTTCCATTCTTAAACACGTAGTCACGTATGATACAATCGTTGTTCAGAGTTTAACCTAATAAACAGACTTTGAAGTTAACGTATGATGCGTTAGCTCCCTCACCTTCCAACAGAAAGACGGCCTGTTTACGGAAGATTTTGACCAGGGAGTCGTCCAGTTCCACTTCCTGCAGCTTGGCCAATAGCTGCTCTTCATTTCGACACACCTTCTCCTGAGCGTACAGCCCATCAGGCATCACCCGCTGCTGGCCTAAACCAATCAGAGCCGTCTCCACCGCCAGCGCCATGTAAGATTCGCCGTCTCCCAGCAGTCTCTGTACGGGCAATCGCTGCAGGTCCGCTCGGCTCACGACGCTGGAGCAGTCTGTGAAGCGCAGAGAAGATCCGGTGAGTAGGATCGGAACTGGCTGAGTCTGATGTGAATCTGGCTTCCATGACAAAAAAGAAATCTCTGCAGGTCACACAAAAGGGGCGGAGCATCTGGTGCTCAAGGAGGCACTGAGGAACCAACCTCGCACATTTAAATACCATAAGAAGGTATGATAAGACTAAAACAGGACAAAGAGGCTGAAGACTGAACCGTTTAACGTTTTCAAAATAAAAGCATATGATCTTTAATTTCTTGTTTGGAACACAGCAAGACGAAATACACAAATACTTATTTACACTTTCATAATAACAGCTCTGTTCATCTTGCTTAATTATATACTAAGTTTTGCTTTGTATGTGGTACTTATATCATCCATGCATACTGCATTTCATAGTACAGCTCCAGCAGCATTTAACAGTAAAAGCATGAGACAGTCAGAAAACACACATCAGATTTATCTGTTTGGATTTCTGGATGTTTCATGATCATGTCTGAGTTTATAGCGTGTGTCAGTTTCTGTGTTTCAGTTAGTTTGAACAATCAGTACCTGAGAGGTCTAAACAGGTGTTGGCGCCCTCCTCACCCGCTCGTCCCGACTCCATCAAGGTGCTGAACAGGGTTCCGATGGGATCCAGAGGGTGGCCCACCCAGCCCTCCATGTTGGTTATGGAGGTGTGACCTTTGTGGAGCAACTCTATAATGAGCCAAAGCAGATTAAGATAATCAATTAGTCCAGAATCCAGTGAATAAATATTTTCAAACTACGTTTCCTGTCCATTCCCCTTTTCCACGGGTACGAAGCAGACACTTTTTAAAAATAAATAACTCCCAGTCTGGGTTAATGTTCTTTAATAACAAGTTGTCAGGCCCTCAAAATACATTCTGAGGTCTGACCCAGAAAGATTTTTAAATCTGACCAAGGTGAACAGGTTTTTACTGCATTTTGGGTTTTCTGAGCTGCAGAAATCTGTGAGCTGAAACTGAAAGTGCAGGAACTTTCAGCTGGTTTAAAAACAGAGAACATTTACACATTTCAACGTTCTAGACTTTCACAAGCGGGACGCACCTTTCTTGTGCCGCCGAAAGTGCTCCAGCTGCCTCTGCTGCTGCCTCCGTAAGGTGTTCACCACAGCTATGGCCAGCCGGAGGGCTTCTCTAGGGTAACCGTGTGAACGCAGGGCGTCGACCCGAGCGCAGGCCGTCGGGACGTGTTCTGGAGGAAAGATCAATATCCTCCTTTTAGCTGCTGGATATTCACAGAGCAGCTTCAGCGTGTAAAAGAACTCATAAGACACCTACATAAAAAGGAGACTCACCATGCCATAAAGGCCAGCCGCGTGAGTCAAAGAGGGAGCCCTCCTGGTTGTCATGGTAACAGTAGTTGGCGTAGAGGTCACTGGCAATAATGTGCTGGAGGTGTCGGTCCTGCCAGTGCAGGTCGCAGGCCTCGATGGCTCGTGTGAACACGGTCCTGTGGGGGCGCATCTCTGCACAGGAAGAGGAAGATGAGGAGAGGTTTAACGCTTGCATTTGTATAACTAATACAAAACAGGAACCTCACCTAGATGAGCTTTAAATCATCAGAAAAACATTTTTGGGAGTGTTTAAAAAAACCTGACAACATACTGAACGACAAAATGACTTCTACGCTGTTTATCAAAACGAGCGTCACAACGATTCAACACCTTCTCTTCTCCTCGTCTGCACTATCGCAACATAAATGTGTTCCTGACAGACACGTGAAACTCTTCCATCTCTGACCTTGGTTGCCGTGAGCGCCCTGGGGCAGTGAGTGGGTGAGGTTGGGCAGCTCGTTGCCGTGGTTACCGTCCTCCCAGGGGCAGACGTCCACACTGTTCCATCGGCGCAGCTGGCGCAGCCACGACGACTTCTGTTCCGTTTTACAGTGGGGGTTCAGTACGATGCACATCCACAGGGCACCTGGACACAGACACACATGCACGCACACACTTAGTGACGCGTTCCGCTTCCCAGTTTGTCAAAACGATGTTTCAATTAGTCCAACAATGTAGGAAAGTCAGCTTTAAAGATCTTGTAAAGACAGCTGTTATGCAAAGCTGAAAGCTTGAGGCGCTTTTCACGCAGCGACAAAACATCGTTTCTAGTTCTTTCGAACTCCGTCTCTACGCTGCCGCCATCTTGCACTCGGATACAAAACTCTGAGAACTTAACTTATCCAGAGGCGACGCTGCCTGCACACATTCTGGAGTAAATTGGAACAAACAGAATATGAAAAGTGGCTGCGTCTCTGGGGATCTGAGCGCATTCGGGGATTTTACTCTCAGAAGTGCTGGAGATATGTACACTCTACAGTAAGTGTGGGATTGTGTTACAGATGCATGTGTGCTCAGTCGAATAGATACTGGGAGAGAGGACCGAAAACAAGGACGGAGACAGAATACGAACATGCGGAACAATGAGAGAGCGAGAGAACAGGGAGAAAAGAAAAGATGATTTGCAGTTGGAGACGCGGCTCTGTGTCTGGAGCAGAACTTAAAGAAGAGAGAGACAAAAAGAGGGTCGAGCAGCACCGAGAGGCGAGCGTTCACACATCAGGTGGAGTGATAAGGACTTGGCAAGAAAGGTTTGAAGTGTGGACTTCAAAGGGATCGTGCATACACTTCCAAAAACATGTGGGATTCAAAGGGATCTCTGCGCTGTCCTCAGAAAGAGCAGAACCCCACCCCAACTCAGAAAAAAAACCCCACCCATCATCATCGTCAAGAGCAGGAGCAATAAAGACACGAGCAGGAAAAACAACAAAGACACGAGACGACACGACTGGTGACGTGTGTCGTACAGCAAGTCTGTCAGAGGAGCCGACGCTTTGTATCCAACTAAACAAGTCCGTGGTTAGCAGCTCTCTGTCACATCGACTAAAAATATAATGAGAAGTGTTTGAAAACACAGCCGAGGTGAGGCACAATGTGCTGCATTAAACGCCTTTTAATCCTGCGGAGCTGCCAAACCTACAGTCACAGACAGAGACAGGGAGCTGTCGGCGCGTCGGAGACGGGGAGCTTTCTCGGACACGCCGCCGCAAGAAAACAAACAAGAAAAGAACATATATTCATGTTTGTGTCGTCGTCTAAATCCAGTCACTCGTTTTGCTGAATCTGTCAGAACCTGCGTGTGCGTGTCTTTTAAAGGAACATGTGTGTGATGTTGCCTCCTCCCTCACCCAGCTCGTCCCACAGCTGTCTGTACTTGTCGGTCATGGTGGTGCCCTGCTGCCTCCACAGCGCCAGCCGAGGGTCGGCCATGAACTGCTCCGTGATCAGTGTTAACATCCTCGCTCCGTTGGAGTCACGCATCTTCAGCATCTCCCTCACCTGGAGGAGGGGGAGGAGGAGGAGGAGGAAGAGGGACACAGACCCGCACACACTTAGAGTTTATACCAGCATATGAACAGACCGCAGAGAAGGACACACAAACAACGGACATGATTACAGGCTTTGGATTTGATGCAGGATCATCTAGAAACCTGATTTTAAAGAGCAAACGTTTACATTTTGATTCCATCAGAAACAACTACAGGATGTTTAAAGGTAAAGTAGCAAAACAGGGAAAATAAATCCACTAAAGCTTCAGGTTTCTGCCAGGAAAAAGGTTTAATAGCTTTTATCGACTCACAGGGTTCAAACAGACATTTAATTAGGTCTTTGATTACTATAAACTACACTGGGATATTCATGCGTTCACATACTAGAATATCTGAGTCATCAGTCACCTTCTTCTGATCAGATCAATTAAATCTGGTTTACTCACATCTGGTGACTAAGTTCCTTTTGCTTTACTTCGTCTGAGCTCTTTGTTCTTTCATCCCTCTTTCTTAAACCCGAAACCTCGAACTTCTTTCACATGCATTTAAATTTTGCCGTAGTTTCACTCAGAATTAGAGGTCACAAAGAAAACCCTGTATGAAATATTAAACCGACCAGCTGCTGTCACAAATACCTGCATCAGATGCACATCAAGACAAACTACAAGTTTATTTGGCGCATTTCTTTTTTTTTATTTGCAGGATTTTGGGGGAAAACAAAGGCAAACTGTCTACCTGATACTTTGTGTGAGTGTTTGTTTGAGAAAGGATGAAGAATATAACTCTACAACAAAGAGCATGAAGCTGAGAGACGTTCTAAAAGCCGGCCGAGCAGGATGATAATGGCCCTGGCTTGCGGTCTTTACATAGCTCACAATGCATTAATGTCGGCCCGGCTCAGCCACTGTAATAGCAGGCAAACATCTCTCATGTAATCGTTTAATCACGGGTGTGGAGCAGTATATAGTGCAAGCTCTCCCGCTTTCTATACCTCTTTTTCTCTCTTTATCTTGCACCTTCTTTTATTTCCTACAATTAGCTCAAGCTAAGATCCCACCTGGCCTTTAATGTATGTGCATTATGCCGTATCTTTTATTCCTGTTTCTTGAGGGAATAAAAGATAATGCAAAAGCACAAAGGGGAGTGGGAGAAAGTATCTATTAAAAGGATGCAGAGGAACTAGACAAGAAAACCCAAAAGGAGGGTGTTAAACCCACACAGGCAGCGTGCAGCTGTGACTGACAGGGTGCATGTTTTCAGTTCTGACCTTGCTAAAAAGCAGATTGAGCTGCTTGCCCGAGCCGTGGTAGCCTCCCTGAGACAGGAAGAGCTTTACTTGCTCCTGAACCTGCTCTTCGTCCAGGTGCCAGCAGTTCTCGTCATCCACGCTGGCACCAGCCGTGGGGTCCGGGGCCCCTATATGCAAACAAACACACACAACACAAAAACAGACGTGATACGTGCCCATATAAACTTTGTTTTCATGAGACATCCAGAGTCACGGGCAGATTTATATAAAAACAAGATGGATGCAGCATATTTGTTCATTATTTTGTCAAAAAAAAAAAAAAGGCTAAAAAAATGACAAAATGCTTTTTATTACAGTGTAACTGCACTTTTGTCAACAACCTGTTAGATTTGAAATATACAGCATGGTGCAAAAGTTTTAAACCATTTCTCACTCCTTTTTATTGCCACTTTGTTTCCAAGGAGCCAAACGGACACTCTAAAAAATGATCAGCCACAAGGACAGAAAATTAGAAAAAAAAAGTCCAAAGTAAAACTTTAAACAGCTGCCAGAAAGCCTGAAGAATTACTGATCAAGGTCACTTTAAAAGATAAAAAGAAACTCTGGCTCCTCTGAAGCAAAATATACTATAAATATGGGATGACTCAAGACTTTTGCACAGTACTGCAACTTTCAACTTGTTCTCCTTTTTCCGACATGTCACAAAAACGCATGAACTTTTTTTTAATAATTGGAAGAATCATGGCGTTGATGTTTGTTACTTCAGACTTCGACCTGCTTCTTTATTGTCTTCTATACTTGCTGATGTTGCAGATACAGACAAATTCATGAAGTATAGATATTAAAGCAAGTATGGGTCCATTTTAATCTTCATCTCGGATTCTGCAAACAGTGCAGTTTCCACGCTGTGTTTCTGACACCACGTTGTGCATCGTGTGCACTCTGCCACTCCGGGTTGTTCTCCTGACTGAAAACAGCTTCGTTTTCCACCTCCAGAGATACTGATGCAAAGGTGCTCTCACAAACCACCTGTTGTCTCATCTCGATTGTCTTTTTGGGTTCCATTTTCTCAGGTTTCTCTCAGTTCTCCTCCCTCTAAGTTAATTTTCTGTGATTTTATTTTGAAATCAGAAGAATCTATCTACCTTTCCATCTATGCTCCTTAATCTTGTTGGTTTCTATGTCTTTTCTGTCTGTGCTTGTTTTGTTTTCTCGGTGGTAAACTGGTCTATAAAATCTCTCCTCTACGTTCTGCACGTCATCAATGAGAAGCATTGATCCTGACTTTACCTTCATCACATAATCATACAGAAAAACACAAGTGATCTTCAGCCTCACACACACACACACGATCCTCACCGTGGACCTGGTTGATCTCAGAGTTCTGCGACAGAATCTCGTCAGCCAGTTTCTGCGCGGTGGGCAGCACCTCGGTGTGGTGGACCGATATCAGGTACTGGACGAATTTCTGCAGCTGGTCTCTGCTCATCTGGAACAGGGTTTCCGAGATGGGCAGGTGTAGTTTGACCTGCTCGGGTTTCCGTACTCTGTAAAGCGACAGCGCCACCACATGGGCGCAGTAGAAGATGTCTTTGTTCCCGCACGTGCACGTCACGGCGGTGATCTTGCAGCGGTCGAAGCTGACGCTGACGCTGCACACCAGCTCCGGGGACGAGGGCGTGGCCGGGTCTGTCACCGTGCCGCTAAGGTGGAAACCTGGAAAACACCAGAAGAAATTAAATAATAAATATCTGATGGGAAAAATCTTCAGAATTAGTTTTCATCGGATTCAAGTTCATCCAACAAATTCTTAATATTGACTGAGTTTCTTGAGGCTTTCACGTCTTCAATGCAGCTGCTTGAAGCATCATCATCATCATCATCAAGCGCCTCGTTTCCAGGCAGCAGCACGAACAAAGAGTTTTGCTTAAACATCTATTACAATAAAAATGGATCACTTGATCAACTTCCTCCTGAGGAAACGTTCAGTGAGCTGGAAGAACACTCTCAGAGTATTAAACCGCCTCAGTTAGTACAATCGCCCGCTGAAGGCCCCGTATTCATCAGTCGTTCAATATGACGATCAGAACCAGCTTCAGTCCACTGCCGATTCTGAGTGAGACTAATTGAGCCTGTCAGAAATCCATCTAGATGCATGAAGCTGCTGATCCACCATGAGAGGAAGTGAGACCGAGACGAGGAAGTGAGCAGCGAGCGCGCCTGAATTATACAGACTCCTGTTTGAATGCATTGTTTGATCTTGTCCCTGCGCTTCCTGGAGGCGTGGCCTGTCATTATGCAGGAATGAATATGAATGAACCAGGTGGGGTCCACCGGCGATAGCATAAAACACACACTCATGAGGAAATGAAAGATGAAAACATCAGCACATGTACCAACACACAGCATGAGGTGATGATTTATTAATAATGGGAGGAGCCAGGAGAGACGGAGAGCTGCTTATGAATGCATTTATGTGCTCAGGAGGGAGATCTGGAATTCATGTGGACCGAGCAAAGACATACACATCTTTAATATGTTTTTTAAAAGAGACGAGCGCACGCATCACTGTGATATAAAGCATGTGTTAACGCACATATCAAAGGGTTTTCTGGTAAGAAGGGAGGGGCATGAGCTGAATATTTAATAGGATTTAGATGGAAATAGGATGATGGTCGTACAAGGAAGCTAAAGAGAGGTGATGTAGAAGAAGCTTTGTCTCCTTTGTGCTTTAGAAATGCAGTCTGAATGCAGTTTAATATGAAGAGCAAGAGAAATAATAGGAACTATTGTTTAAAAGCCCTTAGAATGCACGTAAAAAAAAGGCGTTTGCTGGACTCGCATTTCTCACTGAGGCTGCAAAATCAAACCGAGATCAGTGAAGATAACCACGTTCCAAAAATAAATAATAAATACTGCAACCTTGCATTAAAAAAATGGCCTAACAAACACAGCTTTTAATATATGTCTCCTTTTAAAACTATTTCTACCAACTGAAAAGTTGGCTGCAAAAATCTTACAACTGCAAAACATTGCCATGGAGATCTGCATTCCCACCCTGGAAGCCAGCTGGCAGAGGAAGCCTGTGTTCGTTAACAATATCCACAGAAGAGGGGTGTGGATCAAGTATGGCAGCTCTGTGCATCTGCAGTGATCAAAGCCTATCTACATCTGTGGGAGATGTGGAGAGAGAGAGAGACACAGAGAGAGAGAGAGAAACAAAAAAAATAAGAAGCCATACTGAAACAATCCTAAACGAGACAAAAAGGTTTACACGCCGCAGCTGGTTGTAGAAAGAAAAGCAAACGTATTTAGCTGTGAAACAACGAGCAAACGAGCTTTTAATCCTCGCTCATACCTTTAGTGTGGATGTGTGTGTTTGAGTCTTTGTTTGTTTGTGTGAGTTGAGTTTCGAGAGTGGCCCCAGGTCCAGAGAAACAGAACATCAAAAACATGTGGAGCCGAGAGAGAGCTCAATGAAAAATCCTCTGATGCACACACACACACACATGTACGCAACCACACACACACACACAGAGCTGCACTTTCTTTTACAAATGTTTTCTTTCTCAAAAGCGAAAAATTAAAGGTGATGCGCTTTAAAATTCCTAACACATTGAGTATGTCAAACTAACTATAGTGATAAAAAGGATTGCGCCTTCCAAAGGAAAATTCTGTCTTGTTTTCCCTTCGCTTTATCGGACTCTTTCACCTTCCAAGCCCTTTCCGTCCACATTCCCACAGCTCTTCCACTCTCACTCTCTGACAGATGGGTAGGTAATGAGTTTCGCCTTTCCCCGTCCAATCGTCTGGGCAGCAGAAACTGCCCCCCGCGCCAAAAATGCCCTTTTAATTTAGCCAAGCGCTGAGTACAGGGATATTACTGTTTAGGCACACACACACACACCTCCCATGACTGCTGGTTGGGGTGGGCACGAAACCCTCAATGTCTCATGTGCTAGCTATTAAAGAGGCTGGTTCCCCCCCCCTCGCTCACCCCGTCCACACAGCACCCCTTCCCGACTGGTGCTCAGGGCTCTTTTCTGTGCATGTTCAAGAGACCAGAGTTGGCTTTGAAAGTAACCATGGCGGCCATTTTTAGAACAAGGCCTCTGTGAGGTTGCCCTAGAAACCCCTTCTGACCGCCCTGGTGAAATCACACTTGGCCCAGAGCGCTGTGCAAGGTAGCAAGAACAGCGTGTGAAAAGACCAAGGAGATGTATACGTGCATGTGTGCAAATTCCATGAATGCCAGTGGACTACACACACTCTATCTATCTATCCATCTCTCTAGGGAACCTAAATCAGTGTATTCCAACAAAATACCATTTGCTTTATCATATGCTAATGGTCAGCTTAGACCACTTCAGTTTCGTCTCCAACAAACAGCTCCGAAAATTTTTTATACCTCTTGGTTTCTGGAAGAAAGACGTGAAATAAGACCTAAAAGTACGAGAGTATCCCAGATCACGCCTTAGCTTTAATCCTGTGTTTTATATGTTCACTGAATGTACATTCCCAAATAGCAAAAACAGCTCCAGTTAAAATGATGTCACGGCAGCCATAGTGACATCTAGTGTGCTGGATTACATTTGGCCTTACTGTTCACTGACAAACATAAAAAAATAACTGTTGCAGGCTAGACAACCCTGTAACGGTTTTATCTGTTTACGTGAAAGGAATTAATGGCAAATGATGGTGCACTGACTTCTAGAAGAGGGATTGAACCATTTGAAAGTATAATATTTAAACAAATACCCATTGTTACTTGAAACAAAAGGTCAAAGGGTAGGGGTAACGCTAGGAAATAGGATTTGGTCAATGTCAGTGTACATCTGCTGAGATGGAAGGACACTTCCTTAATAAATGTCACTATAAATCAGGATTAGGCTTCCCACATGAAGCCAATCAGCAGGGATCAGGGCTAGGCCTGAGAGGTTTGCTTGCCAAGGCACAAAAGTGCTCAATGTACCCAAATCACTGGGTTAAATTAGATTGAGCAACATACATATATTTCCACAATCACATTAAGATTCCAAGTCAATGGAAAAAATTCAGGCCCCACGGTGGGAAGGTCATTTAGTTTATTGGCTGAATTGGTTCATGAGCGACTGCCAAATAAATCTAATATGGCACCGTGTGGTTCAGACAACACTCATCCGGTGGATCTGTGTGTAGATTTGTGTGTGACAGATTCAGAATACATGATGGGTTTCGGCGAGACTAACAAGTTATAGCACACAGACCGCATGGAAAGCGAGTAAACAAGAAATAAAGAGAGGGAAACAGTGAGAGCAAATCAAGGACCATTCGCCCGTGAGGATTCATTTTAGCTTTGCACATTAATCACATTACCTCAGAGAAACACCTAAATCCGAATCTGCTTTGACAGAGCTTCCCTGATCCAAAGGGGACCACCTGCAGAAGACTAAGCGTTAACATGGGATCCTACTCTGTGTTGACCAAAGACAGGCTGCCTAAACCTCTTGGAGAAAAGGCTATGGGAGTGGAATCCAATCCATTTGGCTGGATTGAACCGAGAGGCCCTAGTGAAAGGAGATCTGAACCACAACTGAAGAAAAGCAAGGCTGCAGCGTAGGTCGAGGAAGGGTCAAGAACTATTGGGCAACCCACCTCACCCCACCCCACCCCTGATGTCTAAAGCTCCATCCCACCCACAGTTAAAAAAGCATTTCCTGCATAGCAGCTCCTTGAACTGGCCCGATTAATAAGGCTACAAAGGCAAAGACAAGTTCTTTCAGAATTTTTGAGAGTAGGTCGTTTCTATGAGTAACAATACATGCATGCGTGTGTGGTCCTATAAGGAAGAGCTCATACAGAGACTATAAACAGAGATCAGCCCTATTCTGCAGGAGACCTTGCTCTAGGCGTGTGTGTGCATGTGTGTGTCCTAGGTGTAGGACAGGCTGGAATAACACCAGAAAGCTCCAGGGGCGGCCATGTTTATGCCTTGAACTGGTGGGCTGGTAAGTCCCCCCACCACTGTGGGTGTGTTATCGTCACCCAGGGCTTTTGTGCACCGACACACTCTCTCTCTCTCTCTCTCTCGCAGCCTGAATAGTTATCCTGACAGACTGAAGCAGGCATAAATTAATATTTTGAGATATTCTATGAATTTCAATGCTTTTACTTCCGCTTGAGATTCTGACAGCAAAACCTGAATGCAATTCATCGAGATGGCAAAGAATATCCAAATGCATGTATATGTGTGTGTGTGTGTGTGTGTGTGTGTGTGTGTGTGTGTGTGTGTGTGTGTGTGTGTGTGTGTGTGTGTGTGTGCACTGATGGATGTGTGGGTGATTGGAGTTGTCATCAGCTGGCGGTTAAAATGACAGTCAACTGCTTGGCTGCTGCCACTTAGTTACCATGCGGTGCATCAGGAATGACTTGCAATTTTCTAACTATCACTTTCAAAATAGATTCTAATTTTGCGGGATTGGGCTTGTCAGGCGGAGCTGGTGTTACAGCTCGGCTGAGTGATCCCAAAGGCTGGTGTTCAGAATGCTGACCAGTTTGGAAGGACAGTGACGTCTGGGCCCAGAGAAGAAGAATTTTCTGATAAGATGTAGCCGTATGTGCAGCGAGGATTACATTCAGGACATGTGAAGGTTGAGGGACGGGACACCATTTAAAGCTGTTTAACAATCCAGTCCAACATTACGATTAGGTGTAAATGCGGGCGTTTGTGCCGCATTGGGTCGCTGTGACCTTTAGTGTCGCCCTTAGACAAATTTCGATCAGTGGACAAGCTAAGAGAAAATTCCATTTTTACATTAACTATACATTATCCCGATCCATGCATGAGGTTCATTAGTGTGAGTGAAATTACAGCTGGCTGGAAATGAATGTGGATAATTAGCAGAGGTCTGTCCCAGAAGAGCTCCACATGCTATACGTGAAGGTAATGGGATCCATCGAAAAGCCATTGTCTGCTCCTTTAAAGCCTGAATGTGTCTTTAATGACGAACCCGTGTAACAGAGGCCTCACAGTGCTCACATCCACCTTCTCATGAAGGAAGCGAGTAAGTGTTTACGTAAGCAGATGTGTGACAGCTCAGTCGACACTGAGAAGTAAAGGGGAAAAAGCAAAGAACACACGATCCTCTTTGGGTTTGGTATTTGTTGGAGCTTACGCACCATTTGCAACCAGACAGAGTCAAACTGACATTTGCTGTGCTTGTCAGATGTGATTACAGATGTTTTCCTCTTGCTTTGCTTGAACTTTGACCTATAAATCTTTTGTAGATGTTTCTTTTTTAATTAAACAGCTTTAAATTAAGTGTAAAAAGGCTTTTTAAAAAGTAAAAGTGCTATAATAAGGACTGAGTGTAGCTAACGCGGCATGCACATAAAGCTACTGTGGAAGCCAACGAGGCTGAAAGTGAACAGAATGGGTTTGTATTTGAAAATAACTGGGCACTAACAGGACTGGAATGACATCTACAGCATGAATGTGTGTGTTTTAGGTCCACTTTTCCACGCCAGGAAACAACCTTACACTCTTTACCCTTCCCATTTCATTTGGAAAGTCACCCGACACACTCCACCAGACACAGACACATACACACGGCTCCACCCTTTGACACACACTCATGATGCCTTCATGCATGCACGCATTCTGGCCTCAGTGACTCCCTGCAGTCAACCTCCTTCTGCTCACAAACAACCCCTCCTCTTTCCTTTTTCTCTCTCCAATAACTGACTCCTCCTCTTTTTTCCCCTCCCACTACATGCACACACACACACACAAAATGCTGTCTAGCCCTGAGCTGACCCGTTGTGTGTACTGACGTCACACACTAGACAAGGGGAGGCATCATTCCAGACAGACACACACACACAAACACACACAGGCCCCAGCCGAGGGGGAAGCTGCATTCCAGCACAGGCACACAGACACACATCACCACGCCTGGCGGTGGGAAGCATGGGGAGCGCTCAGCTGTAGCAAGGAGGCGGGGGGGGGGAGGTGGTGGTTGTGGGAGGGGAGCAAAGGGGGGGAGTTTCAGAGGATAGAGGGAGGGAGAGAGAGGATGGCTGTGGGCCAGTGTTCCTCTGAGCTCAGCACTTCCCCTTTCAGCTCCAGCCAGTTGCCGGTTTGCGTAACACGGCCCGTGCAGCCGTGCTGGCTTGTGTGTAACCCTTTCCTTCCTGGAGTCACTGAGGTCACACTTGCTGTTTACTGCATCCAACACACTCCTGGCTGTCTCCCTACAGAACTGTTTATCACAAGTTTTGCCTGACAAAGATGGAGGCAGATCCGTATGAGCACTAATCACATTGCAGAGAAGTGGGCCAACATGTGTAACATGACACTGGTATCCTTTACAGATGTATATCTGCTGATCTTCCAAGAGCTTATGTAGGCCAAAGAGTTCAGAAACACGAGGCTTCGTGAATCAGATGCGGCACCTCTAGCACTTAAAGCCCAAGTTAAACGTGTCAAAGCTTAAACTGACTGTGGCAGACACGTTCTATGGTGATTGGATAGGCCAAGTCGGAGAGGGGAGGGGGACATGGATCAGGGAGGAGGGGAGGTTCTCTCACGTCTAATATCACTTGACACGCGTCATCCAGCATCTCTCAAAGAGCCGCTGAGCCCATATCAAAGCTGAGGCTCTGTCAGAGATCCTGCGCCCGAGTACGCAGGACGCACCTTGACTTCGTGCAAAACAAAGGAAAAGTCTGGCTGAAACCTAGTGCTCTGATTGTCAGGCTGTTGCACAGAATGTGAAGAACCAGGATGAAGACAAGTGAGGGTTAGAGGGGAGGGGGGGTGGGGAGGAGAAAAGGGGGGGGTAAGAGAAAGGTTGAACACGTCTCTGCTGAATTGAGGTGGTCGATTAGCTTGCCTGCGGGCTATTCCTGTAAATATTGACGTTGATGTTAGCACCGCTCTCCGAAGGATAAGTTATAAAGCAAGAGGGCTTGGATTTACTCTGTGCAAACTGTAAGCATCTAAAATCACACGCTACGCTTGGCCTTCTCCAAACGCACTGAGGGGAAACAATGAGAGACTTTCAGGGTGAAGAGCTGCAGCCACACAAGGGAACCGAGCTGTCTCGGTAGGTTTACAGCTGTTACTCCTCTCCCTCTTTACATTGGTTAAGGTTTCCACTCTTGAGCTAAAAGCAGGCAGCTGACATCAAAACCTCAGTGAGACCTGCATTTCCCAGAAACAGCTCTTGTTTCACGTAAATAGCTGCGTTTCATAGGCTACATTGAGATGAATTGCACCCTGCAGGAAAAGAGGGAGACAATATCCCTCGCATTTTGTTGTCATCCATATGAGTTGCCATGACGACACACATCTGCCCCAGGTGGATATGGATGCACGGGTGCGTGTTTGCATTCAGGGGCTGTATTTGTTGGGGCACGCGTCATGAGTAGATGTGGGCAAACACAGAGAAAAGGAGGCAGGTCCACACACACACAGAATCCAAACTACAGACATCTCTCTGGTTCTTTGTCAAACAAATTCGAGCACGGCTACACAAAAGCTAACAAAGAAGAGAACACAAGTGTAACGGAAAGACAGATTCAGGTTAGACTTTCTTCTGAATGTCATGTTCTTGCGGGAGGCTGCAGGATGACAAGTTCATTACTAATTGTCATTACAATGATAAAAAAAGGAAGACTGATCCAAGTGTGACAACAGTTTCAACCAAAAAAAGAAAAAAAAACCTCTGGAGGTGTGCATGTCCAGCTGACAAGGAATTATCCTGCAGGGCAAAAGCAATGAGCCTCAAATTAATTTGAAGTAGGTTAAAAAAGTAGTCCTCTAATGGGATCACTATGGCTGATTAAAAGTCTTTTTTTTCCTCCTTATGATTGAATGGCTACTTCTGTGATTGTCTGTACACTTATCACTCCTCAGACTGTTTGATTAAATTTGTTCAAATTAACATTTGCACAGATGACCAGTGAATAATCACATCCTTATGCAATTATGCTGATTATGTCTCATGAGTGACTTATGAAGTGAAGGACCATGTCACCTCTGGGACCATGTGAAAGAAAAGCTAACTCAAAAAAACATTTTACGAGACGTTTGCACTTCAAGATACTCATTATGTTCATTTGGGATGCAAGACTGCAGAGGAAGAAGAGGGCAGGGAGTTGGACAGGGGACGGGGGGACGGGGAGGACCACAACACTCACTTCTGCAGCCGTACTAGAAGACTGTGCGCTTGCATGTTAATCACAAGATGAGTTTGTGCAATTGTGTGTGAGAGAATCACCTCTCGTCTCTCGTTGCAAGTCACCATTCACCCATGAAGTAGGTCAGTGAAATTTGCCCAAATTAGGTCAGTGGCAGTCAATGGGTGCCATCCTAAATAACAGGAGGGATAAAAGAGGAAAGGCGGTCTATACGGTTAGGAAAGCATGACCAACCAGCTCGCTTCAGCTTACATTTAGTTCATTTCTGTTGCACCGATCCATAAAACATCCTGAATCAGAAGCCATTGAAAACCCGTCTGAGTTGTACTCCCCTCCGTCCTCCTACAACACCCCCATTTGTTGTTTGTATGACCACTTCCTCATCATGCACCTCTGTTTATTCTTGCTTTTCCCATGCGATTCTCAAGAATGCAGACTGAGCCATTGTTGCCGACAAACAGTGAAACACGGGAACGTTTGAAGTCTGCGTCACAATGTGATATGCTTTCATCGTTCCATCGTTGTCAGTCAACACGAGGAAACGTGACTCAAAAGAAAAACTGTGCTGCTCCCCGATACTTTCTCCAAATGTGTACTGTAAGCCCCGGAAAAAGCAACAACAAGCAAAAGTATACAACAAAGGCGAAAAGGAGTACAAACATGCTGGGCCTTAGGCGGATGGGAACAAGTTGAACAACAATCTGTGAATAGCTGCTTGGTTTTCCACAGAAGATTGAGATGATGTTCAGCTTGTGCTGACTAGAACTTCTCACCCAGGCTTCACAGTCCCAATCTGGATCAAAAGGAAACGTGCATCTCACTGTAGCTGAGGGGCTCACTCTGAACTTTAGTCTGTCAGCCTTTATTCACTCATTTTAGAGCAGTTGGACGTCAGAAAGGAGGAAGTGCTTTGACATGTGTCTTTCATGCCCAGTGTCTTTTCAGAAAAACCGAGGCCTGCAACTAATCACACGAGCCAGCCTTCTTGCTCTGACAGCCGCAGAGGTCGGGGAGGAGGGACAAAGGCTCCCATCCCTGGGCAGCGATCAAACCTGAGCCCCCGGCTTGTCTGGAGAAGTGACAAGGCCCATTTCCTCCTTTCACTGCTTTTCCCCATCCTCCCCCTGCTGCCAATCATGTGTCATATGCTTCACACTCTCGCTGGATTCACGCTTCTGAGTGCTGAGCGTTCATGCTGTCGTGCTGGGGCTGAGTCTGTCGACACAAGTTAAAGAGATGCAGAGAAACAAAAGTAGGAGGAAACAAAGAGACACATACGGACTCAGAGAGCTCTGCAGGAAGTGTTGAGCCAGAATTCACCAAATGTGCACGCAGAGTGTTGCTTTGAGTAAAGCGAGTCCCAAAGAGCTACAGTGACTACTCGGAGAGAGAAAGATGCTTGGCTACAGCAGCTAGCTGTTGGAGCCAGAGAACTGAACTGCAGCCAGCCTGGATGAGGCCTAAGTCCAGATATGCTGGGACGGTACCAGAGGCCCAGCTACAGCCTGTCAGAGGCGGGGGAGGAAGAGGGGGGGAGGAAGGGAGGGAGAGTGAATGAATTTACAAAAAGTAAAGAGAGGAAAAGAACTGAAAAATAAAAAGAGAGATGGCAGGCGTATGGACTGAAGGGTTTAGAGGCTTTTTCAACCCCAAGGTGGGATAGAGGGAGCTGGTTGGATGGAACCACTGAGAGTCAGTCAGAGCTGGAGCCGAGGCTCAGAGGCAGGGCCAGGGCTGAGCTGGGGCTGCTGAGAGAGAGGAGCCAGGGCTGCAGGCCAGACAAGGGAGGGCTGGGCAGTGGCGAAATGGAGGAGACTGTGGCAGAACTGGGGCTGAAACCCAGGCCAGAGCCAAAGTCAGGGGCCTCAGCTTTAGATTTAGTCAGCTGTTCCCCTGGCCAGCAGCTGGAAGGACATAAAGACAGGATGGGAGGGGAGGTAGAAGACAGCACGAAGACTTTTTAACTGGCAAGGAGAGAGGAGATGGAGAGGAATAAGGAAAAAATAGCACAGTGATAGAGAGGAGAACGAGGAGAGAAGAGGAAGAGGGAGGTGGAGGTTTGGAAAGGGGACAATGGAAAAGCCATTAGATTCCTATGAGAGGGAAAACAGCACTGAGAGCAGACAGACTGACAGAAGGTGGTTAAGGCTCGCTGGCTTCGCAACCATTCTTCCCTTCCTCCCTCACTGATTCTCCTGCTCCTTCACTCCTTTCCTCCCTCCCACCAGCCAGGCCTCCATCCTCCTCTTCCTCCTTGAGTTCTGTCATTGTTCAGCTTTTATTCTGGCTAAAGAGTTTTCAGCCAGTTGTGCCTCAACAACAGACATGCTTTTCATTACGCATGACCTGCAGGCATGACCCTAAACACACACACACACACATATGCACTCTGAGCTCTCAAACAGGTGCCCAAACTCAAACACGTGTGCACAAAGCAACAGAGGGATCGCACAGAACTGAAGGGAGAAGATTCTCAGGGAGAGCAGAGAGCTCTCTGAGGACGGACCGCAGAAGTTAAAATCAGAGAGTAAAGAAGGAAAAAAAAAAATTAAATAGTAATAATGTCTTTAAAAAAACAACAAATACACATTTTGTTTCCATAAAAGTAGCGTGATTAGTTTTAGATCCAGATGGAAGAGAGCGTGGAGCAAAAGGTTGGCTGTAAGGCAAACAGCCACTGCTTGCAAAGCACTTTACAGCCTATTATATTCTATTCAGATTGACCGTGCATCTGGAATAAAAGCATTTAGTCTGTGCCTTCGTACGTGACTCAGCACTCGGAGCCCTCGCAGGTGGATCCCCTCATAACAGCATGATGGATCTACACATTGCATATCAATGAAGAGACCCACTCGTTACACATTGTTCACTCACTTCTGCATCTCTGCTTCTTTCCTACTAACCCTCAGCACCAAACATGGATATATTGGGTACTTATTGATGATTAAAGTAGTTCCACCTGTTCCGGGACACGAGGTTTTACAAGGTGTGTGCTTTACAAGTAAAACATCAAACACAAAACTGAGTCGTATTGCACAGACCAATCCTTAGAAATTAGCTGTAGATGTTTCTACCACAGCTGGAATAGCTGACTCGCCTCCTCTCCTCCCTTTTCTTCTCATTTAGTGTTGAGATGGGAGACAGCTCCCCTCCTCCTTCTATTGCTTCCTCTCCATCACTCTCTTGTCTCTCTACGACTCTACCTCCACCCATCTGCCCTTTCCTCTTCGCTCTAGCTCTCTGCGGCTCCATCTCCCCCTCGGTGGTGGTTAATGGCACAGGGATCCAGCGTGGAATATAGATCAGTGCGAGATGGATGGGGCACCAGGAGCTCCGGCCAGTCCCGTAGGTCCCAGACCAAAGATTAACTAAATATTAGCTGACAGGAAGAGAGAGGGGCAGAGACTCAGCTGCAGCTGCTAGTGCCACTGCTGGTACAACAAACGGCAGAGGCTGTTTTTAACCCCCTTTGCTCTTGGGATGAGAGACAGACACAAGCGATAAACACACAAGAGATGTAAAAATACACAAAACGCATTGAGGCAAATATACTGCCATGCACGCACATGCTATCAGAGGCACCCTGGGAGAAGAAGTCCACTAATCACATTCTCTCCTCCCCCTCTCTGCCCTGCCAAGGCGAATGGTGAGGGGGAGGAAAAAGAAATAAATCTTTATTAGGCAATGTGTCCCTGCTTTATCGATCGCTTGGCTCCTTCCTTCCCCTTCTACCACTCAACCCCCCCGACTTTCTTTCCCCTCCTTTTGTTATTTTAGGCGTGTGTCTGCCAATCTAGTTCAATTGAGTTAGGGTGTACATCAGAGAGGACCATTACCCATGTCTCCCTGGGCTGGGGCTGTCACCGGCTGTAAAGAGGGGTAGGGGGTGAAATGATGCAGCCACCCAGGAGGGACAACTAGTCAGCTAATGGCTAGCCAGACAGCCAGGCAGACAGATAGTAAGGTTTCTGAGGGGGACAGAGACAGTGGTAGTCCTGCAGCATGGCGGACAGTCAATCCCAACAACAAAAAGTTGAAAACATCAGGTCTCAAGTCAGCGTCACCTTTCGGGATGTATTCTTCAGAACTTCCCCTTTCAGTGAGAACTTCCAAATAAACTAACCCCAAATTACAAGCAACTAAAAAAACAAAACAAAAACATTTCAAGTTTATTAGACAAAAACCATAAACGAGCCGAGATCAGTAACTTAAATGTTAAAGCTACTGACACCAGATAATGTTTTTGAAAAGCGGAACACCTAAAAAGCTCAAGGAAATTCATTTAATTTAGGATCATTTAGCAACTTCAGAGAAAGACACCACAGGAAATAGGCCAAGTCCCGATTCTCTCATAATTCTAGACAGTGGTAAACAGATCTTCTAAATGTAGAAACAGCAATAGCCCCTAAGGTCTGAATAAAGGCTGCTCGCTCTGAGAGCTGGAGCTAGCAAAGCAGCTAGCCTTGTTTTGGAAGTGTAGACACAGGACGCACTGTGGAAACATGCTGTATCTTAATAGGGGCAGTGTAAATACAAAGAGTTTCTGTTGCGCGGTTTGGTAAATGAAACTGGAAAATCAAGACGAGGAGAAACGGAGACCATGAGAACTTGCAAATACGAGAAGGGAGTGCAAGAAAAGCAGGGAGGATGGGAACGGGTATGGAGCGATAAAGAGGGGACGGAAAAGACAACAATGTGACGAGAGGATGAAAGAGGCGAGAGAGGACTGAGCAAAAAGAAAAATGTCCTTAAAGACAAAACTCTTTAGAAAGACAAACTTAATTCCCTCATCAGTTGAAATCTTAACCCTCCTTCCCTTTGAGTCGCTCTCATTCTCTTTGTCTCTATAGCTCTCATGCCTGGAGAGTCTTTCTAGCTCTATTCACCCCCCCCCCTTCCACAGAGCGATGAATGCATTTCTCACATGCCACACAGCCACGACATCGTTGGACCAGGCACAGCCAGAGGCAGCTTCCACTCTCAGGGCCTCCTCCTCTACAGTACAAAGCTCACATGGCACTTGAGCTTGCCAGGCAAGAAAAGAAAGAAAGGGGGGGTTACAGAGGGGTAACAGCCCCTCCTCTAAAACTGGCTCAGATTCCAGTCCACAAAAGGACAGGGCATATTCTTTGTCCTTTGGCGGACCAAACTCTCAGGTAAGAAACTACTTATTGGGGTGTGCAAAACACACATTCAATCATGCAAGTGATCTTTGCCTTTGGGCATGTGCTATTCATTGGAAAACAATAATGTAAGCATGGCGGCTGTCTTTCAGGCAGAGTAATCAGCCACTGGGGGGACAGTCTGACCAAATTGACCTCTTACTTCTGGAAATCCCCATGGGTCAAGTGAGGAGGTCAGCACTGGGCCAGCTCAATAAAGGGGGAGAGGCTAGTCAATGAGTGAACACCTCTATCAGAGTGTGTGTGTGTGTGAGTGATAAAGGTCAGTAGCAGGTAAACCCTGTTGTTTGTTTTAAGGCGCCAAGTCATGGGTGCCTTGGGAATGTGAAGCAAACGTGCACCTCCATGAGTGGAAACAAGATAGGGTGAGAATGATGACAGACAGGAATGTCATCCACCCTCTTATCATTAACATGCTTCACCTTTATTCAGCCTGACACACTCAGCCATAAACACCCTCACCGAGCCATTAGCACACAAAGCCCAGCACGCGCACGCTCGCAGATAAAATAAACAGAGAGGACCGCGCTTTACCCACCAGAAAGTTTGCAGCCGTTTTATTCCCTTCGACTCCGAAACTGTTTGGCTTCTGAAGGAGAACAGCTGTTGACCAAACAGCGTGGAGAGGCTCTGCTCAGCAGCTACACTGAAAGCATATGTGTAGCTTTTCATGGACACCCTTATACTGTGTTCTTTTAAATATATGCAACACACACACTGAACCTGCTGCTGCAGAGAGTATCAGGCTTTGTGCTTATTTCAGCATCTCATTGGTGCAAAGAGGAATTCATTAAAATATATATATTTAAGTGAAGGGGAGAATCAGACAGGAGAGTGCTGAGAGCTGCACTCCCCTGTTGTTATTATTGCCAAATCGAAGAAAGAGGGGCAGCTGGTAATAAAAGTCATTAAAGGAAATAGAAAAAAAAGGTCTTTTAATAGGGGCCTTGTCATTGTGGATTTAGTAGCCTTTCCATCGCCTGCTCCCTGTACTTCATTCCCTGACAGAGACGAGAGGGGCAGAGGCTCTGTGGAAAGAGAACTGGATTCCTAGACAGAGTCAGCCAGCCGAGGAGCAGTGCTGACGCACGCCCAGCAGCCACAGTCTGGGACAGAAGACAAGGCCGGCTGTAACGGCGATGGAGGCAGACATTACAGAGACCAAGTCCGAACTTTATGACTTTAGCTGGAACAACATATTTAACAAGGAGCTAACGCACTCTGTCCTTTTAGCTTGTAACAAACCCTTTATGAAGAGAAATGTTTGTGCATCGGGTGCAAAGCCTAGCAGATGCAGAGCAGCTAGGTCTGAACCTGGGAATGATGATTTAAGAGTAGAAAGGAGGAAACAGCCATGTCTGGAACCAGGAATAGCACAGTGACAGACGCTGGCTCCAGTCAGGTGGACGGACTGGGAAAAAAAAAAGGCACAGAGACGTTATAACATGCTGGAGATGCCAGGAATTCTAAGGGTACCTCGTGAGTAGAGTATTAATAACGTGAAGAGCAAGAGTCAACTACAGTAGAAGAAGAAATTGGTACAGGAAGTTTTCTTTTACAGTGAGAAGAACTTACACGGAGATCCAATTTGAATTGAAGCCGATAAAGAGTTTGGAACTGAGGCAGAAACAAACACGGGACCCTCGGACCCTTAGCAGGAGTAGCATGGCACTGGCATGGCCATACTGTATGGGCTCGGTTTTGGAGGACAACCAGACTGAAACCTGGCTGTGGTAGTCTTCATCCAAAGAAAATTTCAATCTAAACTCTTAATTACAGACAAACTAAAAGTATTTCAAACCCACATCTGATTTACAGTGACTCCTACAAAACTTCGCCTTTACAAAGAATTTCTCCTTCTTTAATCGCAAATTAAAAACGTGCTTTTGTCTGCACTCATAACATTTCAGACCCAATCTAACACAAAGCAATATTACATAATGAGCACCATGCTGAACTGGAAATACTGACAGGTCTGTGGCACATAAAACAAAATCTTTTGTCAAATATTTGTACGAACACATCTGCCTGAATGGACACGCTTCTTTACAAAGAGACACTAAGCTAACGTGTTTCCATTACACAAAAGCTGAAAGGTATCCTTTGTCTTTGCATTCAGCCAACATCATCACACAAAGGCCTGGACTCTGTTTCTCCCATCGTCTCACGTGCACACAACTCCACAGAGGGGACAAGTCAGCTAAAGACACTTCAGATCCATGCAGCTGGTGCCCCTTCTCTCCTAGACGGCCAGATGTTTACACTTGCTCTAGGCTCGGCCATGTTTCCATGACGATACAAGTTCAGGGTTAGTCACATGCCTAAGGGAAGACCCGAGGCACCAGATCCTGGATCGGATTCCTGCATCAACACTCTCGCCTCGGTGCTCGGTCCACGGATGATATCAGTTCACTTGACTTTAAGGTTCGCCGATTCCTCGGAAACAACTGATCCTGACCTCGTTATTTCAAATAAAACTCGTGATGTTGGGCAATATTTTTCAAAGCCACGAAACATACAGTGTCAGCACTTCTTCGGCCCTAAGTCACAAGTTAAACCACTTGACAAAAAAAAAAAAAAATCAGGTTTCCCACACACTAACAGCATGTTTGGAAGCGTTCTGTCTCCTTTTCTTTGGCGAGAGGCATGTGGGCTCATTCTCGACGAGCATTGTAAAAAAGATAAAGGAACGCTCGAACCCAACAGGAAAATAAAACCAGATCCACCCACTTGAAAAGAAAACAGCCCACACACAAACAAGAAGAAGAAGAAGAAGCCCTCACCCACCAAAAACTCAGCCGGGCTTGGCAGCATCTCGTAGGGGACGTGTTCACGCAACATTTACGTTTGGCATCCTAAAATCAGCGTCTTTGTGGACAGAACTCTTTAAATGTCAACGTGGGTGCCGGAGAAGCCGGTTGATGGTTTTGTAAAGGGAATGAGTGTGTGTGTGAACGAGTGTGTCCTTTAACAAACAAGTTTGCTGATAATTAAACTTTAAAATGACAGATTTTTCCCCTGACGGTTGTCTTTCCTTCAGACTTCTTCTCTTGTTGCATGTGTCGTCATGTGCCGTAATGTCAGACACCGCCACGGTTTAGTCTGAATGCCAGGAGCTTACTGTACATCTAAAGATACATGAAATGACACGTTGCCCTACAACTCCTCTTTCAAAGGGGCCGGGTAGAACTTTTACAAAAAATAAACACCCGAGAAAAAAGAAACGAGACAGGGAAGCACCCACATGGTTGTTATTTCACCATTTCATCGACATCGTGATGAAAAGAGGGTGAACGAGAGTAGATGACGCAGAAACCTAATTAAGATTCTCCAGAGCGTGAACAAATTAACCTGAGTTATGAGCATGCAAACGCAGAAGACACACACACACACACACACCAATTTGTCTCAGAGATAGGTGGAGCACAGGAGGATGACATTCACACTCAAACAGGCATGACTGTCATGGACATCCAGTGATATTTTAGGCAGGGGGAGAAGCAAAACATTACAGGATATCTTCTCCAGCAACACCACCGTGGAAAATACACCAAAATAGTCCACAGGATGTGCGTATCTACTTTCCCACTACTTGAATTTAAAGCAGCCTCAAAGTGTCCACCTCATCACTCTGATTTGGGGCAGCAGCGTGATAAAAATGACACGCAGTCTCATGTGAAAAATTAGCTTAACAAGGAGAACTGGATAAATAGGCTGTAGCATGTAGCCTATGCTAATGACATTGCAGAGAGCGACATATGCCAGGCATCAGTATGTCACTCCTTTGGGATGTGGGGCTTACGGTAACAAGATAGTAAGAGTGAGGCAGTGGTGTTTTTTTTTGTTTTTTTTTATTAACCACTAACAACAAAGCCTTGTGTGTGTGTGAAGGTGTTAGAAATATGAAGATGAAGGGTCAAAAGGAGGAGGAGGAGCCCGGCTGTCTACGTTCAGAATAAATGAGACCAGAGGGGGTGAACTTGACCCAGACTGGAAGGCTGAAACAGGAAGGAGGGTAATGAAGTGCAAACATGCTTTGTCATGCCATGTTAGAACCATAGGATTAGAATTCTTTAATTAGAGGACGGGGCTCCATAATACTAGCCTTCTTTTCAGCGTGATGAGCCGCTGAGTCGAAATTGCACAAAGGGACCCGCAGAACAGATGCTGCGATGAGAACAGCCAGGCCTCTGGAAGTTTTCTTTAGCTGTAAATTATGCTCCGCCATCACACGGCGCAGTCTGACTGACAAGCTGAAGGAAAAAGTGAAACTTGGCACACCGGTGAGAATTGCTGGCATTTCTGTGATCATCTAGTAACAATGTAATTTTAGATGGCAGACAAGCTGCCGTTGTGGGACTGTTCTCCGAAGCAGCATGCATTTTTAATTCAATTCATTTAGAGTTTTTTAATGTATTATTACACACAGAATCCTTTCATACCATTCGAGGGATGTGCTCTTCTACCTGTTCAGCAGGTGACAAATTCATCAGTGATACGACAGAGAGAAGAGTGTATTGGGCTAAGTGGGGGGGGGGGTATTTATAGCCAAGGAGCAGCGGACTGCTACATAACACTTGCATTCATATATGAATATTTATCCCAAAGGCTGGCATTGGAACAGATGAGCTCGCATGGGAGGAAGAACAAGCCATCTATCTCACTCTCTTCCTATTTCTGAGCTTCATTCTTTACTTTCATACATCCCCTTCACTTGCAATCACCATTTCAATGCCTCTTTTCCTCTTTTGCATTTTCCACCCACATTTTTCCCTCTAGGCTTCCCCTCTTTTTCTTGATATCACCCGATCTATTGCTCGTCTCCTAAAATGCCCCCCCCCCTCCCCAATCTCTCTAACACTGATGTATGGAAAGAGATGGAGCAAAAAAAAAAGGAAAAAGCGTGTGATTAATGTCTTGGAGAAAAAGATAAATAATCACAGGAGACTGGGGGGGGCTGGTAGTTGGCCTTAGGGGAGTAAATATGGAGAGTTTTATAGCTGCTCACTTGGGAGAAAGGGAGGAGGAGAATGGAAAGGAAGGAGAGGAATACAGCGACAGCAGATCCATTCAAGTATATTAGCTTTCCCCCCTTCATATACACCAGACCCTCCTCATCCATTCTATCACACTACTGTCTTTCATCATCAACACTGAATCCCATCCCAGTGACAGCACAAACACACAGAAGGAGCCACACAATGCCATGCATGCATGCATGCACGTGTGCACATGCATACACACCCTCACAATTACCCTGCATTTCTTTTTTTCAGGCCAGACCCACTGCATGTGTTTGATGGGCCAATACATGTGGTGTGTGATGTGGTTGACAGCACCCCCCCCCACCCCCCGCCTCCTCCCAAGCTGCCCTGCTTTTAAGCCCTCATCCTCCAGTGGCTGCCTGTCCCCTGGAGTAGATTGCATCTTTTATTTATCATTTGCTCTTCCTTGGCTTTATCTTCCCCAGCTAGAAAAAAATAAGAAAGAAAAATTCTGGGGCAAAAATTGCAATCAGCATAACATGCCCTCCTCCTGCTGTGTACTCGCCTGTCATTCTCCAGTCTCTGTGAGCATGTGGGGTGAGACTGACAGCCCGTGCAGACGAAGACACACACACACAGACACATGCACAATCGCTCTCCGTGTTTATCAGGACCCCACACACATGCTGACACACAAACACACACAGACACCCAAATAGCTACAGAAAATGACCCTGTTACCCCCTTTGTCACCATTTTCCACAAGCATACGCAAGCATATCTGCTCGGTGACGCCTCGTACTTTTTTATTTTACCCAGGGCAGAGCGTTCAGCTTCCCGAAGCCCCAACGAGGGAGCACATAAATGAGTCTAATGCTGGGGAATCTGGTAAACAGGCCAGAGAGGGAGGGAGAGCTGCCTGCCTGTCTGCCTGCTCCATGGCTACTATTGTGCACTGCACATTCTCTGAGCCCACAAGAGCTGAAGCCATCTCCACATAGATTCTTTTGGGGAGAGGAGGATGGGGGGGGGGGTGTAAGCCAAGAAGTGAAAGAGGAAGGGGGAACAAGGGAGAGAGACTGAGAGGACGAGGGAGGGAGGGAGGAAGATCATGCATAAAATCTTGTTTACAGAATGCATTAAGATTCAGATGAACTGGGGAGGGTAATGGGATTAGAATCCTGAACCGTTTCCAAGGGTGGGGAGTCGGATTGACAGCTGAGCCTATTGCACTGACGAATGCAGTGAAATATTCTGGCTCTGGCAAAGACAGGCTAGCCAGGGAGAGAGGCAAGGAGGCGTGCAGGGAAGCAGGGGGTTGCTGAGCCAAGAACACCTCTGTTTACTCCGAGGTGAAGAACACAAATAATGCAGCTGGAAGACAAAAACACTCATTGTTTTTATAGGTGCGTATAGGTTGGACTTTAAGTGAGTGTTGGGGAGGCAAAAGAAAAGCTTCAGTGTGTCTCACAAAGGTGTTTGGCAAACAAAATAGACGCACTGTGGCTTTAAATCGCCGTCCCTCCCACCCTTTCTAAATATCGTCTATTTAGCCAGTGGTGAAAAGATATAGGGGGCTTTTGTCTGCGTACCCACTGGTGGGGGCATGGAGAGCTAGAAAGACACAAAAATAGGAACAAAGTCCTAAGCTTCCAATTGGAATTGCTCTGGGCCATTCAATGCGCACAGCTCAGTGGTTAAAAACAAGGAGAAGTGGGCTACTACTTCAGGCTTATCTGAAAATAGGCTGTTCTCACACAGCTATAGGGTAGACTGGTTTGGAAATACCCTGCATTGTTTATAACAGACCAGGCTATGGGAAGCAAACACCAGCCCTTCATAAGTCTGTATGTCTGATTGGAAAATGCAAAAACACTGTGAGTGAGATGTTTTGTTTATTACAGAACGTTTTCCTTCATTATTTTCACGCGTTAGTCCACTCACCGACTTGTAATACGTTGTCCACCCAGCCACCCTCCAGCAGAGTGACACCCCTGAGGAAAGGCAGCTGGGTTTCGTCGTTATTGTCACCGCTAGATCCACTTTCCTCTCCTCCGGCGTTGAAGGAAGAATACATACAGATCTCCTTCTCGCTTCTCGGGAATGACCAGTATACGATCCTCCGCTGGACGGGCTCCGGGATCCTCTCGAACCGTTCCTCCACCCTCTGGAACGGCCACTTCTCCGCGACTCTGCGCGCCGCGATGTCGAGCAACGACTCGGGGTTGTGCGTTTTTCCGTTTCCAGACCCTCCCGGAGCGGAGCCTGCACCTCCGCACGGGACTCCTCCAGCCCGCTGCCCCTGCCTGCATGCCGGGTTGTAGCCGGGCCGGCAGCAGAGCCGCTTGGCTGGGGGCTGCTGGACTCGCTCGTTCATGATCGCACCGCTTCCAACCTGAAGCGCAGTTCCTCTCCGATCATATAAACGGGATAAGGAAGAGAAAAGGGCACTCTCGCGCCGATTGTTTGCCGTACATGGAGAGACTATCCTTATTTGGAAACGGAGGCGGGGTCTGCGAGTTCCGTGAAGTCCTTTGTGTTGTCAAAGTAACGAGGATGGGCGGGATTCTGGAGCGCAGCCAGCTCACGAGTGGCGCTATAAAAGGAACTGGAGGCGGAATTCCCGAACGTCGGCAAATCCTTTGTGAAGCCGTTCGGGAGCGCGAGGGCGGAGCCCCGACGGCCGGCGGCCTTTGAAGTTTCCTTCTTATTTGAGTTTAAAGGCGGGGACTTAATCCAGGGGCGGCCTCGCAGTTTCCCACAGGGGTAAGAGGGGGCAAGAAAACTGACTTTCCCTTTGGAGCATGAGCTCACACCTCGGGCTCCAGCTTCTTCAATAACCGCTCTGATACTTGTTTTTTAGGCTTAAGTTTAAAAGGACTTTCAGCTGTCAGAGACTGAAAGGCCGTGGGAGGAGAAGAAACATGAAGATATGAAGCAGGACATGCTTGTCCTCTTTGGTTTCATCAGTCATGTAGGTCAGCTGTTTTGCTGGCAATAATGCACCAGTCTATGTACAATGAATTAATCAAACATAGATAGGCCTGTCGTGAAGAAGAGATGTTGTCTATTTAAAGGAGGAATTCACTGAAGATCAGTGTTAGAACGTCTCTGCCTGTGAGAAAAGCTGCATGTCCCTGAAGTCTGACAAAGTCAACTTCAATAAAACATAATTAGGACTTTGATTTTATTACAAAATAAAGTGTTGTAATGAGCTGTATGTTTACAAGTCGTTAACATATAAGTGTCAGTGATGCTATCAGATGGACTTAACCTTTAGACTCAGGAATCTTGGCACGATCCATTAATTCTGTTTCTCAACATGATGTTAAACATTTCTTAAAGTTCTAAAAGAGCTTTTTTCATATTAAATATAACACTCAAACCAACCAGGGTGCTATTAAACACACTTTTTTTGGTCCCTCGCCCCATTTTCTTAACACTATTATTATTATTTTCATAGCTGTGTCATGAAAAAGGGCCCCTGCTCTTCTGTTTAAGAAAAAATACCCATCAGGGGTTAGGGTGTGGTTGCATTGCCGACCCCCCTTGATATAGCTGCCTGTTGAGACACCATCAGCAAAGAATTATAAGAATGTTACAAAAAAGCCACCACCTTGGGGATGTTTTTCTAAATTGTCTATAAACTTGGCCAAAACTATGCTGGTAAACCAGAATGTGTGTTTGCAATGTGTCTATCCGCTGCATGTGCTCCCAGCTGCCCCTCTCTTTCCTCTGTGAGTAAGTCTAAAAGGCTGGCCTTTGAACTGCTCTGAAAGTGATCCATGCCGTATGGACAGAGCAGATGTGGCCTAACCTGATTTGGTTTCAATACTTCCCCACAGGAAGTTCACAAAGCCAGCAGGTCCTCTTTTGTTATGTTAGTCATTTTTCTCAGAGGGCTAGAGGAGCCTTTTGCTTTTTTTCCTTTGCAGTTGTTGCTTTGTCATTTACTTTTTCTCCCCCAGTTAGAGCTATTCTTCACATGATCAAAAGTTTCTGATGCAACTGCATTCCAGATTGCTCAGATTCCAGTAAAAAACTTTTGTGCTGTCATCCAGTTAATTTTTTCAAAGCACTGATTTGGACATAGGTCTGTCTAATGTTATCATCACAATGTATCACATTGATTCCCTTGAAAACTGCGTTTTGTGTGTTTATTTCAATACACTTTGTACTTAAATGTAATAATATAACTCAAACACATCTTTGTTTTTATCAGTGTGTTCAGAATAATATGACAATTGCTATACAAACATTATAAATAATTGTAAAAAATATGTTTTTGCTACCCTCCTAAATTTATAAAGCTATTTTTCTAAAATTATAATAATTAAATGTTGTAGGAAAGTTTCTCTGTGCTCACGCATTTGTTTTTATATTTGGTTAAACTTTTTTTGCTAATTTTTTTAGCATTTCTTTAAAAACGATAAAAAGACGACTTTAAAATGTTCAGAAGTAAGAATTATTTGATTATTAAGACTTTTTCAACGGGTTAAAAAAAATTTGTCATAAAAACTACATTTCCCATCAGGAAATCTAATCGAGTCAATCACGAGCGAGAAACTATGCTGCATTCAAGGGGCCTTGTGACAATGTGATTTCTGAACGAGAAGACCGTTCACACGTTTCGATGAAGAAAAAAAATTTGTAAGAAAAATCCTGTGTGTGCCACAGATCAATCAGCAGAGTATTATAAGGAGCGACGCCAATTTGTAAAAAAAACAAACAAATAAACAAAACACTTTAAACTCTTTTAATTCAAATGAATTTCTCACTCAATCAAAAAAACCAATAGACAGAAAAAAGCAAGGTAACAGAGATAGTTTAAATTCTGTTTCTTACAATCACTTCTATGGCTGAAATCACATGCTGCATTTTTAAAATAAAATTAACTCAAAAATGTGCTTAATTGTTTTCCTAATCTTTGATGTGGTACTTGAACGCCTCATGAGTTTACTTTTACTTCCGGTAGTAGGGAGGTGTTGCTGCTGTTTGGTTTGATCGTGGAGCATCGACGTTGATTTGGTAAGTTTTTTTCAGATCATTTATATATTTGTGGCTATTATGTAAGTCATAATCGAATAAAAATTGAAAATATTCTAATCAAAATGTAATCGTAATGCCGCTGCGCTTTCTAAACGTCTTCCGGACCTCGTTGCTGAAAGGTAGGCCCCAAGGCCTTGAAGCTAATGATTACATTTAACTAAATCTTTCATTATATTTAACCAGCTATAAAAAGAAGCTTGTTTTAACTTGTTAATTTGATGCTAACAAACGTCTTTACATTGTATTTCGCAGTAGCTGCTACGGGGCCTGATGCTCCTGTTAGCTTCTCTTAGCTAACATGAGAAGCTGGTGAGAAATCTCTGCAAACGATCAGAGAAAACATTGAATTACCTTATAAAAACAAAAGCATGACCGTGTTTGCGTTCCAGAAATTACCTAGGTAGAAATGACAAAAGCAAATCCAGTTCGCTTCAATGTATTGAAGCTAATAGAGATTAAAAAAAAACATTTAACTTCTTTGCCCTCAGTTAGACGATGTTTCCAGTTTATACCAGGTTTAACTGTTAAAGTTTATTTTCACTTATATTTAAACAAAAAATAAATTCGTTTTTGCAATATAGCAGTATGCTTTTTAGTTACTCACTAAATGCTTTGTTATATAGGTAGTTTGCATGTGTAAATAAAGGTTCAAACAAATAATCCATGATTTTTCATATATATTTTTTTCTGAAAGTAATTTCCTGCTTTGTCATCTTGATTCTTCTGTGTTATGAAACCTTTAAACCCCAAAAAACAAACTAATGCTGTGTCTGCACGGTCCAGAGAAATTCACAAAGAACCCATTTTAAAAGGATCTCTGGGTATTTCCCTCACCAGCAGCTTATAGAGACACAACTTGTTCAAATCTCTTTGACAGCGTCTATGAAACAAACCAAACATGGAACAATTTGATAAGCTGTTTCCAAGATTATTCTCTTATCCAGATATTTTACTTTTAGACACTGTCCATCTGTTGATGTTGGTATTTTATTTATCTTTGAGGTTTGACACTGTTTTTAAGTCTTCCATTTGTTCACTTTCATCATTTTTAAGCAAATTCTACAGAAAGTGCCGTTAGGTGCAATTACTGGACAGGAAATATGTTTGAAAAAGCAGTCAAAGAAACTTTGAATGATCTTGAGATAGTTTGAACTATTGATCAAGATCTGTTTATTAGACTGAAAGAAGAACTGTGTCCTTGGAAATAAAGTGTAAAGAAATACTTTAAAGATTATAATCACAAAGTATTTGTGGAATTTCCAGCTCGGTAAACCTGGATTGTATAAGTACTGTTTATGTGCCCATTCCCAGAATAATTAGCAGCAGATGATTTCATTTCTTTGTAATCCATCATGTCGTATTCGGCTTGGCGTGACTTTTCCTGGTGGTGCTTATTTTTTCCAGGTTTGATCGAACCTGGTTCTTGCTGAGCAGGATGATTGATGTTCGAGCATGGGCAGAGTATGTTGTGGAGTGGGCTGCCAAAGACCCGTATGGTTTCCTCACCACCATCATATTGGCTCTGACCCCTCTCTTCATCGCCAGTGCACTGCTGTCCTGGAAACTGGCCAAGATGATTGAGACGCGTGACCGTGAACAGAAGAAAAAGCAGAAGCGACAAGAAAACATAGCCAAGGCCAAGAGGACCAAGAAAGACTGAGCCTGCTAGGAGGCGGGGGTCGAGGATGAGGGCATAAAGAAAAAGGGCGAGCAGCCATCACAATCACAGCCCTTTTTAATGATGACACGATGCCCTTCCTCTTCCCAGCCCTACTGTAAACACAGGACTCCTCCTCGTGTCCAGGTGGAGGGACGCTGGCCCCACAGGCCTGACAGCGCCACGATGGACAACACTGACTGCAGGAGACTCGTCCCAGTGGGACTCTGATCAGCAAGAGCTCAGTCGTCATCAGTTCGATGTTTGTTTTTCTTAGAAAAATCTCTGGTTAATGGTGCAGCTGTCGTAACACTTTGCATTCCGTCTCTAACGTCCCCGTTACGATGAATCCACCCCATTATTTTAATGCTTGTCTTAGAACATTTTCCAGTTCAGTCTGTCGATATCAAAATGAGACCTTTCTGTTCAATAAAACTCTCATGATTGATGAAACCTATTTATAGATGAAATTACAAGCGCTTTGGTCATGCTTTCAACACTAAATCAGAGAGCTCGTGTCCTCGGATCAGAAGATTTCCTTCGTGGAGGAGAAATATGTACCGATCAAAATGAAGCATATTTGGTGTGCAACAATGTTCCACAGATGATGTTAATCAAGATTTACTTGAACTATTTGTAATAACAATTTAATTTACTGTTATTTGTATAAAAATAAAGTTTCACTGAATTTTCCTGTGAAATTCAAGGTTTCTTCATCCACTGAAATACATGCGGAAGTAGATACAGTTTGAAATGTAAAGTTCTGTTATGACCACAGAAGTATGACAACGTGCTACAACCTTATTTAAATTCTAAGTTAAATGTAGCAGCTGATCAAATGCATCGATTAACTCATCAGGCACGAGCAGATTAAGAAAAGGAAATAAGTCTGATTCTGGAGGAAACAAATGAGCTGAGAGAATAAATTCTCTGGAATTTCTAAGGCCATTCACTAACAATTAGAGGTCACCAGCTCGCAGAGTGGATGCTCACTACAAGGTTAGGCTTGTTCAAACACCGTTAGCATGCTGAATCTTAAATTCCACGACGGTTCCATTAGACTGGAGGCTCAACATGAACAGGATATTTGTAGTGACTAGCAGGAATAAGTCTTATGTAGAACCTAGCAGCTGTTTGACAGACCAGACCAAGATGTCTGACCATGTTGGGAGTTATATTTGAAAAAAAAAGTCCCCAAGTATCAGCACGACGAGGACAAAGTAATATTAAAACTTAAATAGCTGGTTACATGTAGTTAAATGACCTTTAGTTCAATAGAATATATCATGGTTATATGATAAGTGGGAATTTTAGACACATATTCTTCACTTTACGGCAGTAAATGTTTTTTTTTTCACATAATACATCTCTGTTCAAAGTATTTACAGCACACACTAATGGAAAAACTGTTTTCGACTGAAGCATCACGTTCATGTGACTCTTCAACTGGGAATTTCTTCAAATTAGCTCCAAATGAAATAAGTGAAGAATTTCTTTTTTTGAACACAATAAACTGAAACGGGATTTATTTTAACATGTCAGTGTACATGATCCTCAAAACATGCCAAGTACACTAAACCATATAAACCTTAATGTGGAGCTCATGTGATTAAAGTCACGTGTTTCTGCTGGTTCTGACGTTGGTCATGATGAAAACTAAAAGAGTTTCTGATATTACATTTCAGCTAAAACAAATCCAGAGCTGTTTTTATGGATTATGTTGCACAGGATTCTCAGTCTATGTGGACTTCTCAGTCTATCTTTTTGAAGTGGGCGTCCAGGAGCCGGGCTGGAACGTGTTCGCAGTGCTGGTTGGCTCCTCGCTAATCTCCTGCTTGCCAAAGATGGTGGCAGCTGCATGCCCCTTGGCCGCGGTCGCCACCGGCCCTTCCAGAGCCAGATCTTCCTTCTCTGTCTCCTTGGCCTTCAGCTTGATCTCCTGCCTCTGGGACTCATTCAACATCAGTTCCTGTGGAATAAATCAACTGTACTTAGTTAACAGCTTCTGTGGGGATTACCAGTAAAATAAGAAGCAGTTTAAACGTGCACTTTAATGCCCTTTTAATTGCCCCAGAACAATAAAACAATGCCAATAAAAATGCCAATATTCACTAGAATAATATACTGTAACCTGGATGTAGGTTACAGCTTGGAGAACATGGGATTTAAAATCTAAACGTTTCCTGTTTTGATTGTGATTTTTCAGCTAACGTTATTTGCTGCAGGATCGATGGTACACAGAGAAAATATGCAATAAAACAAAAAACTGGAACACTCCTATTTGTTTACAAACCTACGTGTCTGAATGCACCACAACCACATTCAAGAAAAAGAGAAAATAAAGTGCAGCTCAGAAAATATTAAAGTCGTAAATAAAATGTGTCTGTTTTAATAATAAATTTAATAAACTGATCTTGTAGCTTGTGATGTCCCGCCATATACACAAATCCAAAGCATCGGGTTAATTAAAAAAAAAAAAAGGGAAAATAAGGTTTAGTGCTCTGAAATAATCTCTGATCCACATTTATTTATCAATACAAGATTATTTAGACCTTTATGAAACATTCTTTTAAGAATCAGAGAAATTCATATTCACCCGGTTGTAATTTGTTACATTTTGTTTGACTAGCTGGCTGTAAAAAATCCAGAGCTGCTCTTGTATTAATAATAATAAAAATATCTTTGGCAAGAGATTTAGAGAAAACAGATCACTAGTTGGAACATCCTGATGTATCCACAGTGCACATGTATAAGAAATAAAGGTACACTATGAAGCTTCCAGGAAACAAATGCATCTGTTGAATATGAAGTAGAACATTTACTAGAAAAAAAAACACGCTCCATTAACCTGCAGTTTATTGCTTCAATAAGTGTTGGTTAAAAATGTAGTACTTGGTACTAATCTGTGGGCCCCATGACAGGAAATATTTACAATATCAGCAACTATTCAAATTCATGGAAACAATTAGAAACTGAACAGTCCACTGGTGGAACAGTTACCCACTTGAGCTACAGCTAGTGTCCAGTGGTGTTCGCCTCACCCTGAGGGTTAGCGCCAGAAAGGAAGGGAGGACCAGGCATAATACTGCTGCACGCTGGCAAAAGTGAAGGACTGGAAAAGAGAGGGGGGAGAGCTGCGGCCAAAAAGCCCTGCTTTGGGGAGGGAGACAAACATACTGAGCTGCTTTTCCAGCCTGTTAATGACAGGATTTAATCCAATCAATTTATGTTGGTTTGGACCAGGAAGAGAGGGAGCGTGACAAGGGGAAGGGTAATGTGCTGGGAGTGAAGCCTTGGCCACATCAACACTGTCCAGCTGTCGATGGCAGCTATTGGGCAGACGAGAGGCAGAAAATAGGAAGAGAATGTTCTGGCAGCAGAGGCTGGGGATGGCACTGGCTACTGGCAGAGACGCGGGACAGTGAGACAGAACGAGTGCCTGGGCACTGGCCTTCCAAGGGATTTCCTATAGACCCACATTTTTACCGGCCAAATAATTTCCAGCATTCTCACATTGAAAGAGCAATAAACCCAGAGAGGAACGCATGGAGGGGGGAAAAAAATACACTGCACGCCTTCAATATTCCCGTTTTCAAGAGTGCCAGAAATAAAACACAAAAAGCCGAGATGGAGGCTTCTGCTGGAAAAAAGAAAGTAAACTAGGACACTGTGTCAGTGAGCCTCTTATTCGGAGGCTGTTTCTGCTCCGTCTCACCATCAATGCACTTCAGCTGCTGTTTATTTTAACACCTGTCCCCTAAAGTTCTCGGATCCAGTTTGAAACCGTAACATAAAAACAAATCAAAGCTTTTTCCCTTTCCATCTTTGCTTCTTTCCCCTCCCTTGTAACTAGTCCCCCAGAGTCCAACCATCAGCACAGTGGGGAAGCTGAGGAGGGCGGACGCACCTCGATGGAGGGGGGCTCCTTCCGTCTGCCTCGGATCCAAGCTGGAAGAGACGAAGAAGAAAAAAAAAAAGAAGAAGAGTGAGAACACCCACACAAACATACGCTGCACAAACAAAACCTGCAGCTACAGCACCGCTGAGTAACTACTGAGCAAAACTATCTGATCGGGGAGTGGAGCCATTTTTCTTTATTCTTGTTTCATGTTACATTGCAACCCGTATGGAAACATACAGAACTATACATCCGATGAACTGGAAACATAAATGGTTTTTTTTGTTCCAGGCACAGACCACTGAGCGCTGCTTCTCAGAAGAAAACGAGAGACTCATCTTTGATCTTTGAATTTTAAAGTACACGCTATGTCATTCTACATCGATACCCCCCCCCTTTTCTCTGCAGAGCAGAACCGTATCTGTCACATCTCCTGTTTAAGGAGCTCGGTTTTGGCTGAGCTGGCTGCACAGCAGAGCAGGTTAAAGGGAGAGACATAGAAAGAGATTTTGCAACTCTTCCTCCAGCTAGCACGGGGGATTCTGGGCCTCTTTTATCCGTTTCTTATTTGCATCCTGATGAAAATGCATGAGGGATGGGGCGAAGCAGGATGAGGGGTTTAAGGTGGATAAAGCCAGTCTGAGACACAGGGAACAGTTTGTATCCAGTTGTAAGAAATGTGAAACACTATTTTATGGTACGGTTGTATAACACCAGCAGAAGGCATGTTTGATAAACTTAATTCCCCCCACCCCCCCATCCCATCGTGCAAGAAGAACGATTAGCCAAAGTCCCAAAAGATGGAGCCATGAATCTGTCATTCCCTTTTAGTTCTGCAGCATTTCGGTCACTCTAATCAGTCACAGTTTTGTTAACGTTGACGTTTATCTGTGGTTGTGATAATTGCAATATGTGGCAGTGAAACTGCAGTCGAAACTTACCATCCCACTCTATCGGAATGCTGCCCTCCACATAGTCATGCTCTACAGGATTGGCTGCCACTACCATCCTCCTGGCACGGACAACCCTTCCTGGGAGAAATAAAGAAGAAAGACTGCAAGTGTGAGTTGATGGAGGTGCTCGCCGATGATGCACATGAAATGGAAAGGAATATAAATACAAAAGAAGCGCAGACACAATTCTCTCCATCTTCTGCTCTCAGACACCCAGATACAGACACACACACACACATTCTGAGGGATGACAGTGCTGTGACAGGCCATGGATGATTACCTCGCGGCCCTCGGGCCCTTCTTCTCAGATCTCGCTGAGTGGCTCCAAATCTGGGCTAAGCCTTTATGCAAATTAGCCTTCCTTTAGCCCAACCAACCACGGCCCCCCTCGCCGACAACCTCTTCCAATCACAGCGCTCTGGCTAACAATGCCCTCCAAAATCAACATCAAGCCCAGCAGGAGACAAAAGAGGTCAGATATCACAGAGAACAGGAGAGGCACAAGCTGCATGGAATATTAAGTGCTCCTTTTCCCTATCTGTATACAGCACGTCGCTCGCTGGCAGCAAGGCCACTGCCAATTATTTTGGTCAAATCTGCTGATTAGACAAGTTTGGCTGGCACACAATGACATGGAGACGAAGACAGAAAGGGGGGGCTGAGGAGAGACGAAATACAGGAAAGCAAGAGGAATAAAAAGACCTGCTTGTGCTTTGTCTTTTCATGGTGGTACAGTGTGTTCAAAAATAACAAGTAATGTGTTTCCATAGTTTCTTCTCACAGGTAGTTGGATGCCTATCTATCACTTCCATCCCTCTGAGAAATGATGAGGCAAGGAAGGAGGAGGTAGGAGCTGGTAGAGAGAGAAAGAGTGATGATGCATGGCGAACATGGCTAGAAGGAGAGAAATGTATGGGCAAGGAAAAAAACAACACGCTCCAAAACACAGACAATCTGTCAGGATTCCATCACATTTTCTCTGCAGCCGACTGGACGTGGACAAATGGATGCAACCACGTCCACGCACACAGCGGACTGATGGCCCTAATGTTTACTTCAGCCATAACAGATCTGTCTGACACTGGGATGGATAAATGACGGCCCTGGAAAAAGTAACAGAGTGAGGTCCGTGTTTGTCTGAGCCGTTTCTCCGGTTTTCAGCACGGACAAAAACATTTTTCATGTGCAGGTCTGTAATTACGTCTTATGAGGATGATACTTTATCCGGCACGTATAGTAATCAGGTCAGTTAATTAGGCTAGTAATGCTTTAGTTCTGCCTTGGTTCCCTCTAGATCGTCACTACAGGGCCTCACAGGCTCCAGCTCTGTTTTTGCAGGACTAAAATCATCTTCACACCTATTCTGCAAAACTGGACCAGCCGTGACCAAAGTGCATCATGTGACTCGTGAATTAGTGAACAAAGATGCCCCAAAACAACTGCCAGCATCAAGAGAGTGCTTCTCTAGGCAATACCAACTAATACATTTAACAGTTATGCTAATTATAAACAGATCATGTCCATATTTGCAAGGATGTGGGCGGCAGCGGACTGAAATGGTAAAATAGCATTAAAGTCCCCATGTGCAACGTGCTTAGCTACAGTTAATGCCTAGATAACAGGCATACAGAGAGGATGGTACTTTTCCCCATCTATGTTGCACCCCCCCTCCGTCATACACCAGTGTGGTTATTTTCTTATGTTGTTGCTTCTGCAGCATGACTAAACCTCTTCCACAACATCGTTTATCTGTGGATTTTAATGACAAACATGGTGCATACGGATTTGGGATCCTCCCTTCACAAACACACTGGGAGGAAAACCGTCAGTCTGACTCAAGAGTTTGGAGCACTGAGGTAATTTTTATATTTTAGTATTAAATGCTACAGGACAGGATGGTAAATATGTAGGAGGAAACACTGAACCCTGGAATAACTTTCACAAAAATTTGGTTTGAGCAACTCTAAATTCTAAATTGACAATTTATCCTTTAAATACAAGAATTTATATCTTTAAATACGGCACCTTATTATTCACCAACTTCTAAACTACTTTACATTCAGAAATTGAAAATGTCTGTCAAAAGTCTGCAGATCCAACAAGATATTTTAAAATCTTCAAAACTGATTTCATTTTGTACTTTGAAATCACCGACATGTACCAGCTGGTCTAAAACATCTGATTCTAAAGTTGGTGCCCCAAGTTGGCCATGAAACTAAAAGTTTGAGGTCTTAAGAAATCCAATAATTTCATTATGGCACTTTTTTAATGTATTATATTTTATTTGATAGTATTTTACTACAGATGGCACACTGTGTTCACTGCATACATGTAGATAAGCTTTCCGTGTGCTCCAGTCCTGCACAGGCGTAACTACACCTTCCCTCAACACCACCTTGAGAGAAAGAAGAGTGTGAGGAGCTCTCGATCTCAGCGGGCGCCCTTGTGACAGGTCTGCCCTTCATCATTCACAGGGGGAAACCTATTTACTAGTCAAATACACACCTGTACACACCGACACACACTCGCAAACACACATGACTGGCTAGAGAGCAGGCAGATTAACCTGAGGGACAGGAGCGAGGACGCTGCCTCTTTACCGTGAAGGACAAACGCAGCGCTGCCTTGGAGAGGGGGAGGGTCCAGCGGCAGGGAGGAATGAAATCCCACACCATAAATATTCATGAGCCATCTCACCTGTCTGAGCACAACTCATCTGTGAGCCTAGCTGTGGATCCTGGGGGAGGGGAGAAGGAGGAAGGAAGGAAGGAAGAAGGGAGACTGAGAGGAGGGATGTGTGATGGGGGTTGCTGTGGCAGCCGCACTTCTTCCTTCCCCATTCGTTAAAATAAGACATGATGCGCTCTGAGGGCTGCTCTTTGAACCCTGAACACACCCTGCTAAACTCCATCACCTGCTTCAACACATTTGCACACACACACACAACCTCCTGACTTCACACATAAGCTCCCAGGTGAAAACCGCTGGGGGCAACCCGAGAGGTTTTTCACCTCCACAATGTCATTGCGGGTATCTTGTGTCGTCTTTTGCAGCGCGCTCGTTCTTCTGCACGTTTTATTGCAGACACGATCGTCAAGGGATTACACATCAATCAACAACAGCTTGATGAGAAAAGTCTAAAAAAACTCCGAATACATCACAAAGAGCTCTGTGCACCTGACCCCAACAGGTGGAAAATGTCGCACCACGCCTCAAAAACAACATGTTCACTTGCGTTTTTACCAGACTGCAATGCAGACAAAAAGCTCTCAACTGCAGCAGCGTGGCAATCATCGCGCCCTCTCATCAGAGAGCACTTCTCTCAGCCAGACGCGGGAACTTTCAGGTCTCACACAGTGGTGGGACAAAAAGCCAGCGTGATGCAGCGAGCCCATCAGCCTGGATTCAACCAAGTCTATCTCTCTCCAGCTGAGCCGCGCGCGGGAGACGGGAGAACGCTTGCATGGTAATGGACAGCTTTATGAAGATGGAGTGACGCGATGAGCATCACTGATACAAGGGCAACCAGGTACCAACGTGGACACCCTCTCCCCCCACCTCCCTATTTCCTCCTGAAAAAAATACACACAAAAAAAAAAAAGGGGATGTGTGAGGAGTGTAACCATGGTTACCCATTATCCTGGAGCCTAGTGATGTGGGATGAGGTTTAGAGGGAAAAGGACAGTCATTGTTTTGCATCAGTTCTAGGTTGTAGTGAGGAGAGGAGGAGGAGCTTGTGTGTAAAGTGGGCCTGCTGCTGTTGTTTAGTTTTATTCAGCCGTCGTTCTGTTTGTCTCTGCTGATCCCACTGAGCCTTGAGCGACTCACGACAGAACAGAGGAGAATAATTCATATGAAAGTACCAACACTGAGAAGAATACTTTGATTTCCCCTGGGTTGCTTTTAACTAAATGCGGGAAGCGATGTTTAAGGGTGGAGGGATGTTTTAGTTTCTGTCGGAGACCACCCAATCTCATGGAGTGACACCCCGCCCCCCCCTCCTTCCATCCCTGTCCAGTGGGTTATAAAAAGGCCAGAGCCAGGAAGTCAGGATCTTTTGTGAGGCTCTGGTGCAGTGCGGACCCTCTTCCTTCCTCCTATGAGGCCCATGATGTCCATACACCAAGCTGTCCACCCCTCTGTTCACCTCTGCTACTCCCATCCAACCCCCTTTCTTCCTATTCCCTCCATTACACCTTCAACAATCACCTTCACTCTCTCACCATTAACCTATCCCCACCTTCTCTTTCTCCAGTCCTATTTACCCGCCTGTTCCACCCACTCATTTCACCCTCTTTCTGTCAGAAACCCTCCTTTCACTACCTCCATTCTTCCCCCACTCTATAATTTCACCCCATATGTCAGCATCTTCTTTGTTCTTTGTCAGTCACTTTCTGTACCCCACCTTTTTCTCCACCCTCCAATAGTTTCCCTTGGCCTTATCTTTTCTCCTTGCTTTATTTCTCTCTGCCTGTCTGCTTTATTAAAATATTCTGACTTGCGTAAGCAGCGGCAGGCTCCTGGAGATGTCTCCTAGTGTGCTAACCTGTCTGTCAGTCCTCCTGGTTGAGTTTCTGACCGAGAAAGAGCCCTCGGGTGTCAAAACACATTGAACGTGAAACGCATCTGAGCCATGAGAATTTTTTTTTTTTTTTATCTTTAAATATTTAATTTTCAGAATAATTTGGCAGTTGCTTTTCTTGGTGTGTCGAGCAGAATCAGTTTTAAAGTCAGGTGCACAACAGATAGGCCGCGTTTAACGGACCTACGGAACACTTGAACCACAGATATTGGATCAAAGCCCACTTGAATTGTTCAGCCATTGAAAATAAATGTGCCCATCTCTCATTTTCAGCATCTATTTCTTCAAATGTCTTTTTAATGAACTAGTAAAGTCACTCCGCGATGCGCCACAAGACACACATACAGAGACACACTTGGCAACCGGAGTGGAACTAGATGAGCTCAATCCTATAATGATTAAACAACCTTCATTTAAACCCCATGCATTGCAAAGCTCCTGATCAATTAGCATGATTTACTGTAGAAGCTCTGGACATTGCCGCTTCTATAAACACTGACTTGGTGTCCTACGGTAGGATAGACCCTCCTTCATCACACCCAAGGGACAACTTGTGGCAGAATGAACAGCCATTTGGACCCTCGTCTCTTTCCACAGTGAGTCTTTCGGTGGAAATATGAGGCTCGAATCAACGCTCTGATGACACACAGCCATCTGTTGTTGTGTTAAGTGTGTTAGGGCATGAAGTGGAGAGAAAAACACACAAATGCTGAATTTTTTTTCACCCACTTTCTTTCAAAATACAAAGCAAATACACACAACTACGGGGTGTGTGGCTGTCATGGTGTATAAACACAGGTACACAATCACAGGCTAAAGCAAAGCACACACCTCCTTCCTTAGTCCCCCGAGTCGCCAATCCTGAAAAAGCAGAACCGAGTTCCTTTTTGGTTTTTCACTTCATAGAACAGAGCTAAGAAATCAAATAAATAATAGACAAAAAGAGAGGGATAGTGATAGGACGACAAGTCAATGGCTCTTTTTTCTGTAACAGCGAAGCACACCCGTGAAGAACCTCTGAATCTCTTCCATTCTCCACACAGTAAAAGAGGACCAATAGATTAAAACTGCATGGCACACACAGTTTAAATGAATGGTGCTAAAAATACATCCTTTTCATTGAGACATGAAAGGAAACTGCCTTTCCCCTGTCCAGTATTGAGCAGCCATTGATTTCAAGACAAAGGCTACACCTCCTCAAAGAGGTAAGAAAAATAGCAATCATACAGGCAATTATTTTCAAATGTGCCTGCAGCAGCCGATAATGTCAGCGCACCTCTCTTCCTAAATAAAGGGAGGGAAGGCAGGCGTCAGAGCTGCAGGCCCACTGCTGAAGACGAATGAGCCCATCCACAGAATGCTTGGCTTTCATCTGGGCAGCGTGACATGGCACCCCATGCAGTGTGAGGCAGAGCCAGGCCTTGGGGACAGAAGCACACAGAAACAGAGAAGAATATAGATTCTCTATTCAGCTTTGTGGAAAAAACACTGAGGCAAGGACCTTTTAAGACCACTGGTCAGATAGCCATTGGCTTTCTTGTAGCCCTGCCAGAGACCAGGCACACTGGGCCTCTGCAGCCTATAGCACAGGCCTTTCTATAAGGTCTTTATAGCTGCTGGACCTTTTAGAAAACACAGGCAGAGATTCTTTCTTTCCGTGAGTGTTCTTCATACCCAGGCGCTTTCATTTAGATGAAAAGCAAAAATCTGAGGAGAGGTTTATACGGCTCTCTGCTGGGCCTATCCCTCCACACTGCTGAAATGTGCCACTGTTTTGAATAGAAATCTTCACTGGACTTACTTCAAAAGCGGAAAAATCCAGAGGCAGCAAAACATGGGAGGGGCTCAGGAAGGAGGGACTATGTGAAGCAAACAAAAGGTCCAAGCCAAATAGAAGTTGTTATAATCAAATATGACAAATCTCCTTAAAAAAAAAACAGTAATTTTCTCTTTCTATTTTTGTCATAGGAGCTATTATAACCCTGACATGTAGCTTACTGCTGGCTCTCTGCATTGTTTACGCCCCAGTTTTCTAAAGTTAACTGACTGAGAGAGGTAGAAAATGGGGGCAGCAAAGCATGGATAAAGGTAGAGAGGGGTGGACTGACTGAGCAGTAGATATGGACAAATGAATAGAAGCAAGCAGACAAAGAGAGAGAGCAAGCATCGAGAGACTCCTCACCTATTTTAACCAAAACTTATGCGCTCCAGTGGAGACCCCTGAGGTCCTTGCCTTAAAGCCCTGAGCCCACGCTCGGCCTATCAGTTCAAGATCAAAAAGAACTCACTTTAGCAAGACATATGGACTGAATAATGCATATGCTTTCAGATCCACAAGACTGAACTGTGTAAGTGCCAAAAAAGTCCAAATATATGCACCGCATTTGTTCTAAATGCATATATTAGCCTGTGCATGTGCCTGTTTGTTTATCAGAGCCAGTTTTTATACAGGCCAAGTAGCCGCTCTGCAGTGTCAGTCACTGCCATGGGACAGTGCATACATTACATGACGGTGTGCAGGAAAGCTGCTTCTGTGACGTCTCATTTGAATAGTCTGACAGCCAGGGGTAGAGGAGCAGCCTTGTAATGAATTATAAATACAAGGTGGGTGAAAGATTCCTCCACAAACTGCTGAGAAAAGGTGAAACAAAAACACAAAAAAATGAAAGTTTGATCAGAGAAAAAGATGTGCAATCTCTTAAAGGGGGTTCTTTCTTGGAAAAAAACAAGACATAAACAAACTGGCTTGGTGTCTTTTGATAAAATACATTTGGGACATTGTCCTTTATCGCTGAATCTCATCCTGCAAAACATAACTCTATAAATGCCAACAAACCTTCAATACTCTTTCTGAGGTGGTCATGGCGTCCACTCTACAATCATCCTGCACACACAGTTTTTATAAAGACTGTAGAAGAACACACAGTCTGGTCATTGATTTTGAAAGGCCAAACACATGCCCTTTAAGCCAGAGACTGCATGAAGGTCACTTCAGGCATCCCAACACGGATTAGCCTGACACAGTTCCACTTCCTGGCCTGACAAGGCATGAGTTGTAGCACTGCCACGTCTCAGTGGGAATATGTGACCTCATAAATCTTCAACTTCACAAACAAGTAATCATTTGATATGCAACACTGGTGTTGGATCTTTGGAAAGCTTATCACTTTGCTGTTTAAACTTCTAAAACACTGGTTTCCATTGAATAAAAAGTAATACGTTTTGTTGTTGTTAAGATTGTAGCGCCATCTAGTGGAAAAATAATGATGCTACACGTATGAAAGGGCAAAAGGCAAAGTCAAATACACAACAGCAGGAGAGCAAATGAATACTGATGCTATATAAAATTAAAAAGTCTGTTTTAGAAAATTTTAAGGAAAAAACTAGCTACAGTTAAAGCATGATTAAAATAAGGAGTTTAGTTCACGGTAGGCTGACAACGACTGTCGAAAGATGTTATGTCAGGGATCAAATAAAACGAATTAATACGTTCAGTGGGCGCTTTTCTACGTGTTCTTCATTTATCACCGTGTGTATGAATTATTAGCAGTTCCAAGTAAAGTATTAATATACCTGTCCATGTCTTCTGCTCAGGAATAAAGAAATATTTATTCCCCAAATGGTCTGTTCCGACGTGTTCGCGTACTATTCCAAAGGTTCGTCGTAAGAAGCCAGAAATCCTGCTCATGTTTACACGAAAAACAAAGTTCTGAATGGAATTTTCTCATCTGACAGTTGTCGGAGTCCTCATGCTCCTGTTTATGTAAGGGCTCGCGAGTCGTAAGAAGAATTAACAAACTGTATTGTGATTGGATGGTTATTCTCGCTCGACCAATCATCACCAATGTTATTCAAGAGGCCTCTTTAGCCAAAATGGCGTCCAAATGTTTACAGCAGATTAGAAACTAGATAGGTTTAATGTAAAACTGTAGATTAAACATTAAAGTGGCATTCTAGAAGGTGGCCAAAGTCAATTTTATTTATAACGCGGATATTAGAATAATAAAATGGTCTGTCAAAATAGCTGATATCTGCATGAACGTCACTTCATAACATGTTAGCCTGTGAGCTAAGTTAGCATTACCAGTAGCACAAATTCTTTGTTTATTTTTTTTCTTAAACGTCCAATTTCTCTTCGACTCGAAGCAATGTTGGGATTCTTGACAGCAAGACAAGCAGGTCTAGATGAACCTCTGCGACTCAGACGAGCGGAGTCAACAAGAAGGTGGGCGAAAATGTGTAAAAACAAATTAAATGTATCCATATATACACTTTTTGAGGTACCTATAAATCAGACTTTCACAATATGATTCTTACCCATAGAAAAAAATCAATTTGTCTTTAGTATTTAAATGTAATAGAATTGCTACTATTTGTTTTACTTCTGCTAAAAAAAGTCAAACGTCTTGCAATAAGTCATAGTAGTAATAATAAGTGATGTTAATAGTAATATTATAAGTTATTATGATTCAGACTGTTTATTTTGGATGAGTGGGCGATACAAAGTTTGTAAAACTGAAGTAAATTTGTTTCATTATTCTGTTAAAGCTGAACTTCACAACACAAAAACGGAACTTTGATCAATTAAAATGGCCTGAAGTGTTTTTAAGCTATAAAAGATGATTTAACTCGACTTTTGTAGAAGTTGTTTTTGTTACACGTCACTCATGACCCACAACTATAGATCGGGATTTTTAAGAAAATCCTTTATCAGTCTAATTTGTCGTCGTGTTACCAGTTAATCTCATAAATATTTCTGGTCAGTGCTGAAAACCCACACATGACCAGGGAGAACACGCAAACTCCATGCAGAAAGGTTTTGTGTTCAAAACCAGCTAGGACCTTGCTGCAAGGCAGCAGTGCTACCCACTGCACCACCATGCAGCCTGATCTCTTTTGTATAATAACTAATTTTAAAGAATACATGTGTAAGTAAAGATGCAAGTAATAACTTATTCTGATTTCAGTGTTAAGAAAAACATGTTTTTATGGAAAGCTTGTCAGTGGTTGTTGATTTATTTTTTGTCTCTAGGTAGTGACTAATGCATTTGTTCATTCTTTCTGTTTCTGTGTCTCCCTAGGGTTCTCAGTCTGACATTAAATCCTGATAGAGATGTGGACAGAATCCATGGAAATGGCATTAATACTATAGACATTGAAGCAATTGAGGGTAGATAGTAAGTTTGCTTTCATAAACTGTATTGCAGTTACAAAAAAGTGGATATTATGTCCAGAATAGTTATATTAAACTTGTTCTATAAAATGTGTTGGACATTATTGATGAGAAGTTAACTTATGCTGGTGGTTAGCATGTTGTCTGGAGGTGCAGATGGAGTAATTGTCATCTATGACCTGGAAAACTACAGTGGGAAACCGCAGTACACCTGCAAATCCATCTGTACTGTAGGCAGGTAAATTTTACCCTGTATATTATATCCACTAGAGGGCAGTATTGCGTTTAGATTTGACTGTCTTATCCACAGCCAGTTTACAACCTTGTTGTTAGCATGTAACATAACATATAAATCCTCTTTAATTTTATCAGCAATAACAAACTGTTTTTGTTTTTTCAGGTCTAGTCGGCATGTCCACAAATTCAGCGTAGAGACAGTCCAGTGGTATCCTTATGACACAGGAATGTTTATCTCTAGTTCCTTTGATAAGACCATGAAAGTTTGGGACACAGAGACTTTAAAGGTGAGATATGTTGCCTTTGAGTCCATTTTCTTTGAATCCACTGAAGTTTGTTTGACACAAGAATCAAATAGTTTTAGTAGTTTTTGTCCGTGTGGTATGTCAAGTAAATAAACAAATTTAAAGATAAAGTGTGTTCAAATGTAAACTGAGATAATACAGATCTAAATCAACATTCTTTCTGACAGTTTTGATTAATCTTCAATAAGCATTGGAGGTCTAAGGATTACATATATTATTATTACATATTTCAGCTTATTTTTGTGCTTTTTTTCCTCTTTTCTTATTGTCTGTTTCATGCTCTCCACCTTTCTATGCCACATTGTCCCATATGGCAGACCCAAAGCTGTGCTAGAGTTACACTGGCACCAGAGTTACCTCAAAAGGTCACAGAAAGGACAGAAAATAACCCACCAACCTTTTAATTAGTATACTCAGTTTCCATGTCCTACACGCACACCTTTTTTTTTTTTTTAGATGTGTTGTGTTCTGCATTGTTGTGCACTTTATTGTGTGTGTTTTTATAGGGGAGGTATTTGAATGCAAACAGAGCGTCCCTCTGTGTGTGTGTGTGAGAGAGAGAGAGAGAGCCCCCGCCCACTGGTGTTGCCCATGCTGGTGCTGGCACACACTGACAGATGGAGCACAGAGAGGCTTTTTATGTTTGCTGAAGAATTTGCATTGTAACCACCGCTGCAGCTCGAGCGAGCTTCCCTCTGAGCACCAAGCTTCAAGATCCTCCCCTTTTTTCACTTTATTATTCTCCTCTTATTCGTTGAACTCTGTTCCTTTTTATCTTGCTTATGAGTTTATACTGATAAACTTTAAGGCCGCCATTGTTTATGTAAACATTAGATCAGATTTCGATGCAGAGCTCTGAATTTGACTCACTTTTCCTTTCTGTCTCATTTTTTTAAACTTTTTACATCTTTAGCCTGCTGAAGTGTTTGAGTTTGAAGGTAATGTTTACAGTCACCACCTGTCCCCCATCGCCAGGAAGCACAGCCTCATTGCAGGTGGGATTTTCACTGTTTTTGCTGATCTCAGTAACACAGAACCAACTAGTATTTCTCTCATCATGTCCTAAAAAGCACCAAACACAGAGCGAAAAACCCCAAATTCCAAAAATCTGTCTGTCAGGAGTCTGTTGCTTTAAACAGTGATGTGATTCTTAGTAAAACAACACCTCAAGCTGAAAAGGGACGTGTACCTGAGTCGAGTCAGTATCTGATCCCTCATGAACTGACTTCAATGGGGAAACATTGTTGGAATCTCGTCGTTCCCAGGTCACAGAGCAGGATCAACAGGGTGATCGTGCCTGTTGAGTATGTGGTCTTACATACACACAGAGACGTTTTACATAGACAAACCAGTTCCTCCAGTGCGCCTGCTTCTAGGCCATAGGTGATGTCTCTCCTTCTCAGAGACGCTTGTCAGACAGGTTGCAACATCCCAACACTTGTTTTTTTATATGTAAGTGCTTTTAAGGGAAACTTCCTAAAAAGCATCTTGATCCTAAAGCTTCATCATATCATGGTAACCCCCCCCCACCCCACCCCACCTGTAACTTTTAAATATTGAATCATTTTTTCTTTCTTTGTATGTTGGTTGAATATGATGAAACGTTTCCTCCTCCCACGTCTTCATGTCTTCATGACAGCAGGGCGTGTTAACTAGTAACTATCTCAAGCTTTTATCAGAGTTTCCATATTTACGACATCTGATCTGTAAAAACTTTGAGTTCTTTTTTTTTTTTTTTTTTTGCTGTTAGGAGATGCCGACCATTCAATAGATTTTTCTGAGATATTTATGAAGATAAAGTTCATTTAAGATTGATGTTGATAAGAAGGAATGTTAAAATTCACAGGAAAATAAACGGCTTGTTCTGATTAGTATTTTTGTGTATTTATGTTTATCTTTTGCCCTTTTTGGTGTTTTAATGAGAGTAAATCATATTTTTTCTCACCACAGAAACATCTTTGTGTTTGTGTTTTCAGTTGGTACCAAAAATCCTAAAATCCAACTTTGTGACTTGAAATCAGGTTCACGGATTCATGTTCTTCAGGGTTAGTGTACCTTATCTTTGCTGTTTTAAGGTTTCTTTTGTTGTGTTTCAGACTCATCTAAAATTTAAAATCAGAAAAAATCCAAAATTATATATATAAAAAAGAACATTTGATACATTAGTTCAGCTGCATTACATTTTTCCAACTATATACGACCCTTAAGTTAAATTTAGTGATAGAAGTATTTTATTTGAAGAAGTCAGCTGACAGAAATGTTGATGGTAAACATTATAAGTGAAACTTTAAGCTGAACAGGAACAATTAACTAAAGAGTCAGTCAAGTAAACGTAAAAATACCTTTAAAAATAGAGCAGCTGCATTGTTGTTTTCCATCCAACCTGCTTCAGCCTCAACATACCTGTCAAGACTAATGGAAAGGTGTGCCAAAGGTTTGGGACAATATCCAAATACACTTAAGACTCGTATTGCAGCCAAGATCATTTAACCAGGAAAAAGTTAAGAGATCCTAATTCTGTAATATATTTCAGACTTTTATTTTGAAAACATGAACATAAAAAACCCAATAACTTTTTTTTCCTGTCATTGCAAACAATTGTCTATATATGTAAAAAGAAAAAAAGAATCCTCCTTTAGATGTGTTTGAAACACATAATAGAAACATTTTAAAGGTCTGAAACTTTCCATGTTCATTGTATATGCTGTTTTATATATTTGTATGATAACTAGTGACTTATTTACCAACCCAGGTCACAGAGCGGAAGTACTGTCAGTGCGTTGGTCGCCCAGATACGAGCACATCTTAGCCACTGCCAGGTAAACTCAGTCTCTGTCTGTAGCCAGCCAGCTGGGTCACATTTAAGACTAATGCAAACTTCCAGCACCTGAAACTGCCACCATGTTGTGCTTCAGCAGTTTGTGTCGTATCCCAACGCAGCCACGTTTAAACACCGAGCCAAGGATAATGGTAACATGACTACTGGATAGGCAATATGGCGGTTTAGTGCCCTGTCAGTTTAGCATATGGTAGATACAGTCCCCACCTTTTTTATGCCACATTAGACCTGCTAATTAACCCACTGGGAGCAGTGCGCTTCTGTGCCTTTGGACTGTAAGTGATTTAGAAAACTGCTGGCAGAGAGAGACACAGTGTGTTTATTCCCAATGGAAAATTGACCTTTAAAAACAAAAATGAGATTACACACACTGTTGTAAATAAAGCATATCAGTCTCACGCGCTAAACTACAGTAGTTAATTTTAATTGAAACTCACTGACACTGGCTGTTAGTTAGTTTGAGGAAAGTAAAACATACTAATGATTTCTTTTTCCTCCTTCAAAGTGCAGACAGTAAGGTGAATGTGTGGGATGTGCGAAGGGCTGCAGGTAGTCTGTTTACTCTGGACCAACACAATGGAGAGAAGTCGAAAGCCTCCTCAGAAGCAGGTATCATTAATTCTGCCTTTTTCTCTCATTGAGGATTTTATTCCTGTTTTAATTCTAAACAGACAAACTTTTTATTTCTGCCTAAAGCCTTTATTTAGAGAGATTGTGGACAGTAATGTTGTTATTAACACTTCTCTGTATCATAACAAAGATCCTTTTTTTCCATCAGAGCAAATCAGACTCCAGCCGATCCAGTTTGTTTTAAATTTAGAGATGGTGATTGTATGTTTCTTGTTTCACCAGTAAATACAGCTCACAATGGCCGCGTGAATGGTCTGTGTTTTACTTCTGATGGTCTCCACCTCCTAACCACCGGAACAGATGATCGCATGAGATTATGGAATAGTGCTACTGGGGAGAACACACTGGTGAGGTGTCAATCAAAGTCACTGATCTGCTTGAAAAACCTCTTTACACAAAACGCTTTTTATCTCAGCTTTTAGTCCTGAATTAGTCCTGGATTTTGATGAAAGTTGTTCTTTTGTACTGCAGATTACTAAATAACAGAAAGATGTAGAAACATTTTTTTTGCTGCTGAAAGAAGTGAGTCTAATCTTTGTGCTGATGATTTCAGAATTCACATACAGTGGGGCAAAGAAGTATTTAGTTAGCCACCAATTGTGTAAGTTCTCCCACTTAAAAAGATCAGAGAGGCCTGTAATTTTCATCATAGGTATACCTCAACTATGAGAGACAAAATGAGGAAAAAAAATCCAGAAAATCACATTGTCTGATTTTTAAAGAATTTATTTGCAAATTATGGTGGAAAATAAGTATTTGGTCAATAACAAAAGTTAATCTCAATACTTTGTTATATAGCCTTTGTTGGCAATGACAGAGGTCAAACGTTTTCTGTAAGTCTTCACAAGGTTTTCACACACTGTTGCTGGTATTTTGGCCCATTCCTCCATGCAGATCTCCTCTAGAGCAGTGATGTTTTGGGGCTGACGCTGGGCAACACGGACTTTCAACTCCCTCCAGAGATTTTCTATGGGGTTGAGATCTGGAGACTGGCTAGGCCACTCCAGGACCTTGAAATGCTTCTTACGAAGCCACTCCTTCGTTGCCCGGGCGGTGTGTTTGGGATCATTGTCATGCTGAAAGACCCAGCCACGTCTCATTTTCAATGCCCTTGCTGATGGAAGGAGGTTTTCACTCAAAATCTTACGATACATGGCCCCATTCATTCTTTCCTTTACACGGATCAGTCGTCCTGGTCCCCTTGCAGAAAAACAGCCCCAAAGCATGATGTTTCCACCCCCATGCTTTACAGTAGGTATGGTGTTCTTTGGATCCAACTCAGCATTCTTTCCCCTCCAAACACGACAAGTTGAGTTTCTACCAAAAAGTTCTATTTTGGTTTCATCTGACCATATGATGTTCTCCCAATCCTCTTCTGGATCATCCAAATGCTCTCTAGCAAACCGCAGACGGGCCTGGACGTGTCCTGGCTTCAGCAGGGGGACACGTCTGGCACTGCAGGATTTGAGTCCCTGGCGGCGTAGTGTGTTACTGATGGTAGCCTTTGTTACTTTGGTCCNCACTAGGTCCCTCCGTGTGGTTCTGGGATTTTTGCTCACCGTTCTTGTGATCATTTTGACCCCACGGGGTGAGATCTTGCGTGGAGCCCCAGATCGAGGGAGATTATCAGTGGTCTTGTATGTCTTCCATTTTCTAATAATTGCTCCCACAGTTGATTTCTTCACACCAAGCTGCTTACCTATTGCAGATTCAGTCTTCCCAGCCTGGTGAAGGTCTACAATTTTGTTTCTGGTGTCCTTTGACAGCTCTTTGGTCTTGGCCATAGTGGAGTTTGGAGCGTGACTGTTTGAGGTTGTGGACAGGTGTCTTTTATACTGATAACGAGTTCACACAGGTGCCATTAATACAGGTAACGAGTGGAGGACCGAGGAGCCTCTTAAAGAAGTTACAGGTCTGTGAAAGCCAGAAATCTTACTTGTTTGTAGGTGACCAAATACTTATTTTCCACCATAATTTGCAAATAAATTCTTTAAAAATCAGACAATGTGATTTTCTGGATTTTTTTTCCTCATTTTGTCTCTCATAGTTGAGGTATACCTATGATGAAAATTACAGGCCTCTCTGATCTTTTTAAGTGGGAGAACTTACACAATTGGTGGCTGACTAAATACTTTTTTGCCCCACTGTAGTCATAGGAGAAAATATCCTGTGGGCCTTCAAAAATCAGTAAAAATGTCTGTGGCACTGAGGGGGATATGAAATCTGAACGTGGCACTGAATGAGTTAACTTAAGTAAGAAAAACTGCATCCAGCTCAGCACTCCGAGCCTGTTCACGTAGCAGCCGCTCCAAAATCAAGTATTTGATCGTTTACTTTGGCCTTGTCGTTGGGAAGGTGGCATCAAGAAATCGCAGCAGAGAGATTAATAACTTGATAAACAGCTTTTTAACTGACTGACCCAAAAGAATAGAGTTAAAACTTTAGATTATAATATTTTTTCTTCTGCCCAGTAAATAACTTCAAACCACAGAAACACAATATTGACGTGAAACATTTGGAATTCTGATGTTTCCACTGAGCTCCTGTTCAGCTTCCAGGACAGATTTCCTGCTCTGCTGCTTTGTGCTGCGGTTCTGCCCTCTTGGTTCTGTAGAAAAATACCAGGAACCTCAATGGTAGCAGACATCCTTTGAAGGTTAATGGTCCGGATTTGACCATGAGGATGTCACAGGAAGTCCTATTCGTTCCTCAAATGAGAATTCAGCCTAGAAACAGACAAGAAGATGGAACATGTTGAGTTGGTGTTTGTCCTGATTGTGTGAAAATCACAGAATGTCTGAAATGTCCTTTATGTTTCATTATAAGCATTATGCTGTTCTTTAGAAGAGAAATATATATAAAATAATATATATAAATATAATAATATACTGTATATAAAATAATATATATTAATATAATAATATATATAAAATAGGTATATGTATCTTTCTGTAGTACAAGAAATCTCCATGACCATCTCCACATTTAGGAAAGCTCAGTCGATTGTTTATAAACTGTTTTAAAGCTTGGTATCTCTCTTTCATCACTCAGGTAAACTATGGAAAGGTCTGCAATGAGAGTCGTAAAAAGCTGCAGTTTACAGTGTCTCATGGCTGCAGCCCAGAGTTCGTGTTTGTTCCATGCGGCAGCTCGGTGGCAGTTTACGCCCTCTACACCGGAGAACTCGTCACAATGCTCAGAGGCCACTACAATAATGTGGACTGCTGCGAGTTCCACCCAGACTACCAGGTGAGACACACCAGAGTACCAGGGGATGACATCACACCTGTCACAGCTCTGTGTGTATTTATATCCACCTGCTCTCTCAGCTCTTGTAGTCAAATTATGTTTCTTTGCTGTTCGTATTCAAAATGTGACTCTTTATTTAACTGTGAAGTTGATTGTAATAGAACTCTGCAGCCATGATAAGCCACGCCCTCTGAGAGATAACACAACAAAGTCAACAATTACATCCATAAATGCAAATGCAGGTGTTCCTACTGGGTGTGAGAAGCCGTTCCTCCCAGACTTCATACTTCCTCTGTTACGTCTAGAAATATCTAGAACTGCTTCTGCATGGACATACTTTCATTTCCTCTAACGTTTATCAGATTTTTGGCACAAGAGGGAGTGTCCTTACTTTAGTCTCTCAATCGTTTGTTACATAAAACTCACATGTTCATGTTCATGTCAAGATTTCATAATAAATTCCAGTCAGAAACTACTGAAACACCACGTGACATCCGTCTTTTATTATAACCTTCTAGAATGCATTGTCTTTAATATCAACATGTTCCCATGTTCAATCAGTGATGGAGCAGATTGCTGGATTCATTACCACCTAAAAAAACCCAATAATATTACAATTAATTTGATTGTGAAAGAGCAACAAGCAACACGTGCAAATGGTCACCTTGATCACCTTTATAGAGCGACCTTTAGAAAAAATAGAATAAAAAATAATATTTAGAATATTTAATTGTTTGAATGTCATTTTAAAATTATTATTATTATTATTATTAAATGTCTGTGCTGACAGATACTTCTTCGGTAACCTGAGGGTGGGATGAAGACTTGCTTCCAGCTCATACATTCCTTATTAGGTTGTTCCAGTATCCGGTGACATGAGTACATTTTCTGTGTGTGACACCTGTAAGAATGTAGTTTGACAAGTTGTCACTCCACGGTTCCAGGAAAGGACTTTAAACCTTTATAATGTACTTTCCTCTTCAGTTGTATTAAATATTATCAGTATCCCAGCTCTGGTAATTTGTATTAACATGTTGGTGAGTGGATTCATTACTGTGTATTTAGTTCTCTTCAGTACCAGATTTCACCAGGTGTTGGTGTCATTGTTAGGCAAATGTCACTTCCGGTGTCACTGATTTAAGATTCCTTTATTGTTTGTATGTAGGAGCTTTACAGTGGAGGTAAAGATTCAAACATACTGGCCTGGGTTCCTGTTCTCCGAACCTCAGATCTGGAAGAAGAACCAAACCAAGCAAATAAGGTATCGGCTGTAAAAGTAAGACAGAATACTAAACAAGGGAATTATGGGAAAATAAATTATAACTATAATTACAGATCAGCAGGTCTGCTTTAAAAGGGCCTATGAGAATGATTTTAATTTTCTTAACAAAACTTATTCTACAGTCATTAACTTGGACTGAAAGAACAAATAAAGATTTATTTGTTTTTGTGTGAAACAGAGAAACTGAAATTTTAAAATATCAAATAAAACAACATGAAAAAATAAGCTAATAGGCCATAATTGTATTTGATGTTAAATTGTCTTTTAAATTTGCATTTAAAAGAAGAATTATATCAGTGATTTCATCTGCTGTTGAATATCTTTGGTGCTTAATTCCCACATATTAAAGTCTGTGTTCAGTCATTCACAAAATCTATCTGAAGCCAAAAAGAGACTCCAGCTATTCAAACGAGACCAAGTAAATCACTTTAAGTATAATAAAAGCTTTAAATACACTTTTAATATGTATTATTGAAGAATTTTCAGACCCATTAGAATAACTTTACAAATAGTTGATATTTGAAGGATTTATGATCAGTAGAAACAATTTCAAAGAACTTAAAAGTTGTTTATGAAGAACTCGGGGGGCCTTTGAACTTTGACATTTTGTGTGACAAATTCTTTTGCAACAGAAAGATAAACATGTATGGAATTTTAATTATGAAAGCTCAGCGTTAACATGGACACAGTGTCTTAACTAACTCTCCTGAGTCAAACTGGTCTGTGTGTTCTGCTGCATATAGAACAAACTTATTATTCCATACAGATGTTTTAGTGAGAGTTATGTTATATGTTTAGGATGTGAAATGAATTTGCATGATTGATTTTCCCACAGGGCGCCGCTGGCCTGTCCACTGTGAACTCTGCCTTTCAGGACACCTGGAGCAGTGACGAAGACTGATGCAGATGTTTTGAATATGCAGACAAACACAACAAAAGGATCTGATAACATTATAGTTAGTTTTAAAAAAATGATAAGTGTAGATGCTTGGCTTTACTTCTGAGTGATGTAATCTGCTGCTATCATAACTCTGTCTAAACAGAAGCCTTAAAACTAAAGAATTCTGTAAATATTTGTACAGTTTATTCATATGCATCATTTTTATTTTAAAGATGTGATAAAGTTGTGTTGATTTAATTTTTTTTTAAAATTTTTAAATAACCATAGTTATGGACTTTTGTAAACATTGTGGAATTTATGTTCCTAAAATAAATGAATATTTTTTAAATAACTTAGCCTTAAATCTGTTGTGGTTTTTCAGAAGTTTTGGGGTGAGCAGAGTCATTTTGTTAATTTGTATAGTTTTGGTCCGACAGGTTTTTTAGGGTGATCTGGAAGCTTTTTAAAAAACGGTGTTTCAGGTTTTTAGGTGGGATCTTTTATGTAACAGACTTGGCTTTTGTCCATGTTCATGTTCATGCAGTTTGTTCATGGGAGCAGCCAGGCTTTAAAAATACACAGTTTCATTGTCATTCCTGGGCAAATTTAAATTTGTTAATATGTGCTGTTGTCAGTAGATGAAACTAACAGCAAGACTGAAACCTTTTGCTTGGACCCACACCCTTCTACATTTACATGCTTGCTTTGTTAGCTTTATAAACATCTGAAATGAGAATCATGTTTTATCTCTGGGCTGGTATTATGGTTTGATATGTTTCCTGTTCACTGGTTGAGTTTTAAGGGTTTTAATCTTGCTGTTACATGATGAAAACAATGGAAAATAACAGCACGAAGCGTTTCCTTCTATCTGTGTTTTTAACTGAAACCAGAGCTTGTTACGTGTGTAGAAGATATATTGTTCTGTCACTCAATTGTACATAGTTTTCTATGAGACATCGTTACAGAATGACCTGCATCACAACGAGCTCGTTTGACCGCATGTCAGCCAATCAGCAAACAGTAGGGCGTGGTTAGCGCTGAGCCCCGCCCCTTCAGTGTGGTGCATAAAGATGGCATGATGGAGCAGCACAGCGCGCACCGGCCGGAAAGTAACAGGTGTACAGCGGACAGGACAAGCGAATTTGACGGCGTTGTTGGATTTCAAAGAAATAGCAGCTTAAAAATATAAAGGTTTGCAAGTTATTCTTTTTTTTATCTTCGAGAAACTATGAGTTAATGATAGAAACTGAGATACATTTTAGCGAGTTTTGATGGATGTTACCGTTGGACTGAGAAACGTGACGTTAGCTAGAAGTAATTTGTTTTGTTATATCTGATAGCTAAAGGCGGGTTTTTTTCCCAGTGGAATTAAACTTTTAGGTTGCAGAATACCCTTCACGTTCTGTTAGAACTTATCAGATATGAAATTGCTTGTTAAACCGTTTAACTGAACATTAACTCTGAAGTCATCGCTGGGAATTTTTATACATAATGAGGAGACGCACCTTTGGGAGCAGCAGCTTTTACATCTTGATCACCACGTCGTGTCAAGACTTGTCGCTGTGGAGAGACTCTTGATAGCCAGGATTTATTTTCTTTTGTCTGAATCCTATTGTTTAAATCTCCCTTTTGCAATCAGGCAACCTTCAAAGCTGGAGGAAGTATTTTTACTGGTTTGTTTAACCCAAAAGACTTGAACGTCCTGATTTTTGTTCCACTTCTGGTTGGTACTTTGGTTAGAGAAGAGTTGCCCCTCTTGGTGTTTTTCCCCAGAAGCTATTACAAACATGCTTTTGTTTTGAAAACCAGTCAGGCTGGTCAGAACCTCTCTGACCCTGTTCTACCAGCATCACTGTGTGGATGCTTTTTACTTTTTGTTACTGATCAGCTCTTGTTCACATCATGATGCGAGTGTGGGTAACTCTCCTAACTAGGTAACATGATAAGAAATGGCCAGTGTTTCCTTAAGTGTTGATATAGTTGCCTTGAAGACACACCTGAGTTTTTTTTCCCAGTTTGATGTGTTTGGCAACATTCATATTTGCAGGGTTTTAAAACCTGTTCACACCTCTTTTTATTTTTACTTTAGGGTTGAGACAGACTGAGTGACACCCTCCCTCCCACTCCCTTTTTTTTACAGCCAACACTGATTTATTGTGTTTTCACTTCAGGGTTTACAAAAGAGGTCGTGCAAAGCCAATAACCAAACGTGGCAGATTGGAAGAATGTGGAAGAACCTGCATCTGTTTATCAGATCATGTTGCTGTAGCTTTTCCCCTTTTTTTTATTGTTTTTTTTTTTTTTTTTTTT
>SSNP01000067.1:2331301-2338801 GCA_006937955.1 Pachypanchax playfairii
CCCTTTTTTTTTTTTTTTTTTTTTTTTTTTTTTTTGTATAGACCTACTTCCTGTTTAATTGTTGCAATCTAGAAGCTAATGAGCTTCATTAATGGCGTGTAACGTAGTTTTATTGTTCCTCTAATTAGAATCTGTTGACCGCACCATGGCGCAGTCTTTGTTTCACAGATTATCTTACAGTTTCTAGACCTAGATGCAGAGACTTGACTCATAAACAAAAATATCCCTGACTGTCTGAACTGGGTTCTTTATCCAAATGTCAGTGAACTTGTAGAAGAAACTGACATTTTAACCTTTTTTTTTTTTTGTCCTCTTATTCTCTTCGCAGGTTAACTGCAGGGATCCTGTCTGGAAATGGAGTTTTTTAACATCAGGTCTTCAGTTGCTCTCATTTACGATGAGTTCTTTCAAACAGCAGGTGAGTTTCAGAATAGTTCCCAAGGACGCGTTGTATATTTGTCATTCTAAACTCGACTCTGTCTGTTTTATGTCTCTCTGTGTGAGAATGTTGCTGATCTTTTAAATCTGTTCCAGATTCCCGGACTGAGAACTGGCTGCTCATGTCGTCTCCTGTCCCCCAAACGATCATCATCATAGCTTACATTTACTTTGTCACATCACTGGGGCCTCGGATGATGGAGAACCGCAAGGCCTTCGACCTCAAAGGAGTCCTCATTGTCTACAACTTTGGTGTGGTGGCGCTCTCGCTCTACATGATCTATGAGGTGAGTTTTGGTTCAGTCAGTTTGAAGCTGCCTTGGACTCAGATCTTGGATTTGAATTAAACTTGCTAAAGAAGCAAATAATGACTTTACATTAAAATGTTTTTATTTCATTCAGTTTGTGATGTCAGGATGGGGAACAGGATACTCGTTTCACTGCGACCTGGTTGATTATTCGAACTCACCGCAGGCTGTTAGGGTAAGTCACTGTTTCACACAGACTTGTTTTTCTCTTATTAAACTAAAACCCAGTTAAAAGATCTCCATCTTTCTGGAAGCGGTTCTAAAATTCTGCTTATGTTCCAGATGGCAGAAATATGCTGGCTTTACTACTTCTCCAAGTTTATTGAGATGTTGGACACGGTAAGTGACGCAACACAGAGACGTTTGTCCTCCTTTTTCCTTATTGTGTCTTTCTAAACCATATTTTTGTACCTTTCAGATTTTCTTTGTCCTGAGGAAGAAGAACAGCCAGGTGTCGTTCCTTCATGTCTACCATCACTCCATCATGCCCTTCACCTGGTGGTTTGGGGTGCGTTTTTCTCCAGGTAAACGTCTCCTCCTGTGATTTATCCAATCAGCAGTTCCCGTGAGACCACCTGACCACCTTGTGTAATATTCTGACTTTTCTCTCCTTCCAGGTGGAATGGGAACGTTCCATGCCTTGCTGAACTGTGTTGTCCACGTCATCATGTACACTTATTACGGACTGACCGCAATGGGCCCAAACTACCAAAAGTACCTGTGGTGGAAGAAGTATCTCACTACTATTCAGCTGGTAGGTGAAGGCTTCTTCTTGTATATGATAAATCATCCTTTTGCATCAGTTTCTAACCCTTTTTGTTGTTTGTTTTTTTTAGATCCAATTTGTTATGGTGACCACACACATCTGCCAGTACTTCGTCATCAAGGACTGCAACTACCGGTTTCCCATCTTCATCTACATCATCGCCCTGTACGGCCTGATTTTCCTGTTTCTTTTCCTTAACTTCTGGTACCACGCCTACACCAAAGGCAAGAGGCTTCCGAAAGTCCTGCAGGCTCAGACATGGCAACACCACACCAACGGAGTCATGAATGGAAACGTTGACCATGACAAATATCAGTGACGCAAACTTCTGGGCGTTTCAGGGTTGAATCAACCCAAACTTGTTTTGGACTATTTCTTTTGGCTGCTTCTCAGACAATCCCTAAATTAGGACCAAAGCTTAGGTTTATCTAAATCATAGAACCGAGCTGAAGGCTTTTCTTTATACTTTAATTAAAGCCTCAGTTCTGTTATGTGGAAGTTTTCAAAGATTCACCCTTTCCTGTTATAATGTGCTTAAATCCGTTTACAGTTCCATTGACCATGGACGCTTCACCTGTGCTGCACAGTCGCACTGCAACTGCTTAAAAGCTCCTAACTAAAACTTTTTTTTTTTATCATTTATTTTCTCAGAAGATTTCCAGTTAATTTTTTTTTTTTTTAAGTTCATTGATAAGTTGAGGCCCGGTATGTCTGTTTTTTTTTTTTTTATGGTTAAGCTCTACTGGTCCTGTAAAGGGTGCAAAATTGAGATTTGTTTACTTTTGTAAAGGCTTTCAAGCCCAATTCTTCACAGAAGCTGCTCATGATAAAGAAAAGCCCGGTCTTTATAATCTTTCATCCCTGTTTCAACTCTTCTATGAAGCAACGTTGGGATGTTCTTCACCTAGTAAACCTGATGGTTCTTGTAGGATCCAGAACAAACCTTTAGTGAAACTACTGTCTACTGAGGCATATTGCAAAGTAACACTTTAACGGGGCATGATATGAACAGTTTGTGCTCAGTCAACAAACAGGAACAGCCGTCCTTTCAGCTATATGCTAATGATGCCTTCAAACAGCTGGAGTTGGTAGTTTTTTATATCAAACGATCTTAAAAAATTTTTTGTAACTTTAAATGGTACACTCTGGTGAGCGAGGACACAGGATTCAGCTTTGTGTGGAAAGAGTTTCACCTTTTTATGAAGCACAAACCCACAGTAACTGTAAAGGTTTCCAGACGATTCGATGGTTTTTCACTTTCTGATCTCTTCACATCAGTTAATAATGTAAAAATGTTGTGTTTATATTGTATTTTATATGTATTTATATAAAAATAAATGATGAATGTACTTTATGAAAATGTCTTTTACTTTGTTGGTGTTTGAATCGTAGAAGTTTTAACTTGACACCTTTTCAGTGAAGTAGTTTTAATTTAAACCTGAATTGGACGGCAATGAGGTCTTCTCACCAGCAGAGGGAGCTGTTAATCTAGAGATGGATTTATTCAGTTAAAAGAAGCTTTTACAATTATTTACTTTAACTTTAATGATAGCTGCTTAAAATCTATAACTATTGAGCAAAGTCTCAATTTAAGCCCTAAAATATGACCTACATGGCATTTCATGTAAATTAATGTGTTTCTGAACAGGCAGAATTCATTTATCTGAGTGGAATTTTGCAATTTGAAAACATTTCTTTAACAGACTTTGTTGTTTTTCAACTAACTTTATGTTCAAGATTTTCATCACATCAGATACAAAGTTCTCATAAATGGCACCTTGAAAAAAATATCAACGTTCAACACAAAGCCAAAGAGAAACTCACTGTTCAACCCAGACTCACAGCCAAACGTTCATAAATTAAACTCATTTGTTCTTGTTTTTTCAATTTAAAGAGGCCCTTCCATCAAAAACAGTTTTTCTGAGGTTTCTGTTGAATATTTTAGCTCCACAGGTGTTCTTACCTTCATAGTGGGTGTGAAAACAGGTCAACAACATCTCTTTCAGTTTTTATCTCTCAAACTACGCAGGTGGTGATAAAACCCGAGTTCTCCCGAGTCCGAACAGCCTGTATCTGTTTCATCACAACTCCTTTGTTCGTTAGTATTCATCAGCTCCCGCAGTTGAAACCACGCCTAGCATGCTGCTGGCTAAAAGCTGTAGCATAACATAGCAAACAGGAAGACACGACATCTGGCGTTACCATGCGCAGCTGAGCAGGAAACAGTATACCTTGCTCTCATAGGCTAGTTTGTTAGCCAATCAGAGTCCAGCAAATTCAAATAATGAATATGAACGAGCTGCTGCTCGAGGCCTGATGGAAGGAGCCGGAACCACCCGAATTTTAATGCAGACAGATTAAAAGGTCTGTTAATCAGTGTTTCCTAATGTTTTTTAGATATAAAATGTTTCATATTACTGGTTAATACTTACGAAATAACCACAAAGTCCTAAAATTTGTATGAAATGGCCTCTTTAAAATAGAATAGCATAAAACTGTGATGGAGAACAGGGAACAGGCAGCACGACTCGCTCCACATCATGTCGAGTTCCAACAACCCGCCTGTTTGTCTCGAAGCAGCGCTCGCAGGGTTTTTCTGGCTGCTCTGATAACCAGTTTATTATTGTGTAGCGATGGTGCATCAGTTCATGTGGAACTCATAGAAAGGTTGCAAATATGATTTGTCTTTTGACCAAAAAAGTCATTTTTTTTCTCCATTCTGTTATTTTTTATTGTTAATAATAAACAGAATGTTTTTCCTCCAGTTTGTTAAACAAAGAGCGATTTAAAAACATTTATGATTAGACATTTCTAACTCAAACCCTTTTTTGTTACAAAAATACATCAGACGTTTCTAACACTATAATCAAAAACACGCTCCAATGTCAGTTTGTTAGGTGTGATTCTATCAAACTGTTTATCCCAACAATGTTTTCAATGTTTCAAATAAACTGATGGGTAACAGGAAGTTGCACCTCATGACTGCAAAACATCAGAAAACAAAAACATTACAATGTTTTTCAGTATCTGACTATGAAAAGCTGTAACTGTGTTTGTGACATTTTTTCCTTCTCTAATTGTCTTTGATTTCAAATTATCCACTGAATATGGAGATGGAGTCACAAGAACAGAAGCGTTTACTTGTGATAGTTAGTTGGGCAGAGATAAAAAAATAATGCTAATTAACGAGTTCTGTTGTTTTGGAACAAAGTTAGAATATTGTTAGAATGTTATTAAAAGCATCTGATAATAACTGTGTGGTTTAGTTGCTTCTGCACTAAATGACATGTTTTTAAGTTGAGATATTTGCATCAGAATCTCCACTTTTTTGCCCAAACAAGCAAATTAACATAAAAAAAAAATCTATAAATCTGTAGTTCGTATAATCAAAACATTGAGGAACTGAAACCCCCCAAAAAAACAATAGATCCACAAAGTTTGCTCCACTCCGATGATGCTGAAACAGGAATTTGTGTTTCTTTCAGAAAGGCAGAGTCATTCGCTTGGAGGAGAAGCTGATTGCAGATAAAGGAAAGAGAGAATGCTGGGGGGGGGGTAATTGCCGTTGGTGGGCTCTGTAATTCACCAGATCACGATTTAGCAGCATCCTTCACAACAGATTTTTTTTCTTTGTATAAGTCGTGACCACTCTTTGGAAAAACTGCTGCGTCTCCTGATTGTTTATCTTTTTTAAGGGGTGACAGCATATTTTTTAAAATAAGTGTTTTTATTTCAAATTGAATAATGAATAATAAAATAGTGCTGTCTTTGTGGGCGAGATGAGACCATAAAAAGTACAAAAAAAAATAGAAAATATAAAGTCCTGCGACAGCACAAGACGGTAATTAGGACAAGCAAAGTGAAAAGGTTTTCTGACTGTAATTATTGGTGTTTTTAGATAATTATACTGCAGATATCTAGTTTAAGTAATTATAATGTAAGTGCAGTCCTCTGTCTCCTCTTAGCTTAAAGTCCTACTAGTTTAAAAAGCATGTGATTCAGGTTTTTGGGTTAAAGGACAGATCGGGGTGTGAAAGTAACATGCTGCCTACAAATTGGTGATGTGATTAAAGTGGGACACAGTGAGGAGAAATAAAGCTCAGCAACATGATTAAAGATTTTGTTTTAAAATAGATTTCACAGATAATCCACTGCGATCATTTCAGACTCGTATGTGTGCGGGTTATTTGTTTCCTCTCTGCAGCCTTGTTGCATCTTCTTTGCACCTCCACCTTTACTTCATCAGATATATGGCTGCGAGTGTTCAGTCCTGTGGGCCAAATTTTCCAGAACACGGCGTCCTCTCACCTCACATCATGAAGAACAACTCTTTTCCCCTCTGAGTTGGTTGCTGTCAACAGCTTTTACAGCTACACTTGGTGCAGAACACTGGAACAAATATGACGTGTTTTGGACCAACGTACACATCTTCCTCTCAGCAGCCGTGTACTGTGGGTTTTAAACATTGATTTCAGTGTTTTTAGAATCAATAAAACTTCAGCCGCTGCTTCTTGTCACATTAGATTTTTAAAAACATTTTTCTTGCATGTACTTTCTTCCAGTTTTATAGAATTCTCGTCTTTGTGTTTTTCAGGATTTACTGATTGAAGTCGAAACGATTTCCTCTTGTTCTGACTAACAGCAGATACAAACATGTTCATGTTCATTTCCTGCTGTTTATACAAGGAATGACATTTAGATGAAATAGTGTAAAAAAAGATCAAAGCGGACACTTTTTGAATATTGCAGCCATAATAACTCTCCCACTGCTGTGGGTTTGATAGACCTCAGGGTCTGGCTGCCTGGTTCCGCAGCACTCTGCTCACATGTTTTGTTTTGCTGAAGTCCAACCGTCTTCATGGCTCTTTGACTGGCTCTCCCCTGAGGGATCCACCCTGCTGTCTAGATGCTGCTCTGCCTTGAATAAGTAATAAAAAAAATCATTTTTACATGACTTTTTTTATTGCTGCAAAACAGATAGATGAGACAGGCTGAAAACTGCACATCAGTTCAGATATCTGCTGTGTAAAAGAGACTCGATGTCACAGTAGATAAACTCAATTTTAAAGAGGAAAGATGTGCATTAACCCTTTAATGTTCCTACCAAGAACAAAGGCAAAGAAAATGTAGAGTTTTGCTTTTGCATTTTTTTATTCATTTGCACATAAAGATTTATAATAATGATGTGAGACCAAAAAAACTAATACAAAAAATGAAATCTCAGTGTAAGATGAGAATTTGTTCGTATTTGTCAGACACCAGAGAAAGGTGGATGTTCCTTTCAGGTTGGTAGTGTGACTTTACCTCAAGTAGAAGAGTTGAAGTATCTGGGTGTCTCGTTGAGGAGTGACAGCAGGAGGGAGATGGAGAAGAAGCTGAGTCTAAATGCAGAGCTCTCAATTTACTGGTCTGTCTGTGTTCTGACCCTCATCTGGTCATGAGATCTGGATCCTGATCGAAAAAACAAGATCTCAGATACTAGAAGCTGAAATGAGCTTCCTCTGTAGCGGGTCGAGCTCTGTCTCACAAGTTGAGGAGCTTCATCATCCAGGAGGAGCTTGATGTAGAACCGCTGCTCCTCAGCTCAGGTGGTTCAGATATCTGGTTAGGATACCTATTGGTCACCTCTCTATTGAGGTTTTCTGGGCACGTCTGATTAGGAGGAGAGACCTGAGAAGACCCTGAACCCGCTGGAGGGATTATATATCCTCTCTGACCTGGAACATCTGGGGATCCACCAGGAGGAGCTGGAGAGTGTTGCTGGGATGAGGGAGGTCTGAGTTTCCATCATGAACCTGATGACCTCACAACCTGATACTGGACAGGCAGAAGAAGATGGATGGATGGATGGATGGATGGATGGATGGATGGATGGATGGATGGATGGATGGATGGATGGATGGATGGATGGATGGATGGATGGATGGATGGATGGATGGATGGATGGATGGATGGATGATGGAGTGATGGATGATGGATGGATGGATG
>SSNP01000067.1:2346301-2483702 GCA_006937955.1 Pachypanchax playfairii
GCTGTGGAGTACATGAGCTCATTTCCCTACAGAGCTGAGCTCCACATGCACATGCGTGTTCATCCCGTCACATCAGAACAACATGTTGACCTCACACACTGAGATTTAACTCTCAGACAGTATTTATGTTCAGGTATGTGTATACGGTATGCTGATGACTGTTTGTGCTCATGCCTGCATGTATGGGCATGCAAAGGTGTGCATGCGCCTCCATTCTGTGTGTTGGAGAGAGAACAGGTAGAAAGTGAGCTTCAGGGGAGGAACCGGTGCAGTGCGACTTCACTGTGACCGACCTCATCAGCAAACCTGTCACTGCAATGCTTTGCACTGACCAAACAGCTCAAGGACTGCCCTCCCAAAATCTCCTGGTGTGACTTTCAGGCTGCAGGGAGCTGGTGGCAGAGTCGGTGGAGGGCTATAAATAGACCTGATCTCAACTGTGCTGCAGTTAATTCTGAATGGACAAGGAACGGCACAGTTGTTGTTTGCATCAGAGTTGGGAGCTCCCAAATCCTCTGCATAGTAAACACAGATCAGCTGAAGCTAATAGAGTATAGAAGATGCTTATCTGTGAAAAACAAGAGACTTCACAGTAAATATAGTACAAGGAGATGCTCGATTACTGCACTTAATTAAAATCTATCATCCTCTCTTGAATCTTTCAAAATCTGCTTATTTATCTGCTGCAACTTTAAAAAGATCTTTTTTTTTTGGTTAAACATGTTGGCTTCGTTAAAGGTGAGTTAACATGAAAACTGGACATAAAAAGTTACATCACCCTCACACCTCATTCTTATTAAATCCAGGAGGGTTTATTCCTGAGCCAGCTGACCAGCTGACACACATGTGGGCCTGTTTAAATTTCCTATCCCAGTTACTCCCCCCCCCCCCACCAAAAGGTGGAGACTCATGACATGATCTCATGATCATTTTTCAATTTACTTTTTCATTTTTAGTTTAAAACCAGCTTAACATGAGAGATGAAAACTAAATTCAGGCTTATGATGACGGACAAACATTTTTCTTTGGTTTATTGAAGCGGTTCGGGGGGGGGAAATTACGCAGCAGTTTCCAACATCTACCTGTCGCCATAATTACAGCGAAGAACACTGAGCTTGTGCTGCAGATGACCTCTGCTATGCAAATGCATACTGTTTAAATACAAACGGTGCTTCATGTAGATGAAGCTGTAAGATTCAAACAGCACACTGAGCCTATTGTTTCAGGTGTGTGTCACCTGACCAGAGAACTGGAGCTGCTTTAGTGAGAGACGGAGTCATAAATAGCTGTGGTAACTTCCCGATGACTCCCTTTTAAAGAACAGAGAAAATACTGAGCGTACGTATGTGAATTTTCTAAATGAGGACGAGATCTGTGTTATGTACTGGAAGACAGGAGGGAAAAAAAGGATGTGATTTGCTGCGCTGCAGTTGTTTGTCTTCTAAAAAAGGAGTTCTTCGCTGTTTGTTGTTGAATGTCTTCACGTACGCTCTGTGAACAAATCTGATCATCTGCATGACCTTAACTCAAAGTGACGACGTCAAGTCAAATCAGAATTTGTTGCACTGAAATGACTTTTATGATAAAAAAAAAAAAGGGAAAGACAGAGAAAAAGAGATCTAAGAGTTGTGCTGATGTTGGGATCTTTGTGGCAACGAGTCTCCAGAGGTGAGAGTTCAGGGGTGAGACAGTAGTAAGAGACTGTTTGTTGCCAACAAAGTGAAATGTCACAGGTTTCCCTCGGTCTCTCTTGGCATTTGTCGAGGAAGGGTTAATGGAAAATTATATTACTATAATAAAGACAGTGTTTGTTTTCCTTCACTTTTCTGGCAACATGAACCACACATAAGTCCACTAAAGCTCTGACGCAGATGCTTTGCAGTATGCATTCATACACACTGACACACACACACAAACACATGTACAAGAGCATTGCCAAAGGCATTTAAGTAACTTTTTATTGCAGAGTCGGTTCCCATAACAATAAGTAGGAAATATCTGTGCTCTTGGGGATCTGAGGTCATTCTGGGACCATTCAGCCCCTCTAACTTACTGGGATTTGAGTTTAACTGCAAAAGTCAGTTTCAGTGTCATCAGTGTGATTCAGTTTTGAGTCTCAGGAAACATGGTTTGTTGCTTAGGTAAAGATGTTCCCTGCTGCCAGATGTTTGGCTTCATTGTCATAAATTTATTACAGACTGTGCTGCTCAGCATTCAAATCCAAGGACTTTTGAACTCTTTATGGAGTCTTTTATTCTTGGCACGCCCATAAAAGGTAGCGTCCGAGGCATCGCCGGAAACTATCCAGTGAGATAAATGGAGTTAAGTAGATTAGAAGTAAAATAACCTCCTCTCTGTCTCATTCTGTCTCTGTAGTGGGGCCCAATAAACACAGACACAGCTGGATGGCATCAGTGGAAGCACATCATGATGTCTCACTGTTATGACCAGCAGTGGAGCCTTTAATGGACGTGGTTCACAAACAGAAGATACTTTAGAGGATCTTTTCCCTGCAGTAGCAGGAGCATCTGTGTGTGTTGACTTAGTGACGTTAGGCAGGAAGAGTGACCTCCGAGCGACACGAGAAAAGAGAAGAAGAGAGAAACAGCTTTGCCTATTGTATTACTATGGAAGTCCTGTCATTGTGTTTGTTAACTTCTTTAAAAACATTTGACATCAACTTCAGCTATTTTGATACACACAACTCGGGTTTTGGGATCTGCCCTCGTTGGCCTTTAATTGTGGAGGCAGCAGCCGAGGAGGGGCTTGATGATGTCTCCGGAGAGCGGTGGTATGCTGCTAATGCTAGGTCATCTATTAGATATCACCTCCCTGTGCTTTGTTAAACAAATATATTTATATATCTATCAAACTATTTGTTTCCTTGCAGAAAACTTTCCATAAACAAATGTTGACATGTTTTTCCCTTTCCTTTGTTTGTTTGTTTGGACTGGAACTGGAAAATGGAAAATTAGGAGGCAGATTTGAAATGCAGCTTCTTCTTTTTTTTTAATTCATACTGACAACATTATGATAACAAACACATACAGAGTGAGTCTGTCTGAGATAATGATGTTTCCAGTCTTACCAGGGTCTTTCCAGCAGAGGTGATTGGATAAAGTTCCATTGTGATATATTATTTGGGCTCTAAACTGATTGTGTGAACATGTGCTTGTGCTTGAGCAAACTTCTTAGATCATAATGAAGTAACATGTATATTCTTTATGTAGTTATTTGATAGTATAATGATGATGTCAGCAATAGAATTAGCAGTTTTGGGTGTAGATGCTCATGCAAGACATAGTGACCCTAACATTATTTTCTGGACAAGAAATACAAAAAAGATATAAAATAATTTTAGAATGTCAGCACTTGCAACCTGTACTACTTAGCTCCTCCACCGGGGGGCAGAAGACATGCATGAGCATCAAAACAGCAGGGTTCTGAGGAACGTACTGATCCTGTTAAAGATGTAGAGGTTTCAGAATCTTACAAATATGTGTATCAGATAAAATTAGGTGTGATTAAAGAATTGTAAATAACCTGTTGATTAGAACCTTGTATAGAACAGATCAGGGAGGGATTTTAATTTTCATGGCTTTGGTTAAAACTTTTATTGATGTTATAGACATTTATTTAGCTGTTTTTGTCTCCATAAAGTTTGACTCACCTGGTTTCAGTTCGTTGAATATCACATCTGTGTGCAGTTCCTCCTCCTGTCTGTAATTAAAGGTGCAATATGTAAGAATTAAACCTTGTGATCTAATGGAGTCCTGCAGTTCATGTAGAAAAACAAACCCTCTCCACTCTCAGCCACTCACCCCCTCCCCTTCTTGATTTTTCTGCTGGGTTGCCAGATCCAGTGTTGATCCTCGTTTTGTTTCTCTTGTATTTGTTAAATTTTTGGGAAGGATGTTGTGGTTTCATAGGTTCACTACAAGTTACCTCAGAGCTGCTTCTTTTACTCTTTGCTGCTGGTCGTTGTTAAATCGTAACTGATTGTGTTGAAGACTTGGCAACTTTACAGGCTCACATGTGACTTGCTATGAAACCAGGAAGTCTGGCTGCAGAATAGCTATTGTAAACAAAACAGAACAGCATTTTAAAAATAACCAAAACTAGCGACCACCCAGCCGGCTGAGATCGAAATCTGTTACAATGTGACTTTATTTTCAACATCAGTGGAACATTAAACTGTTGTCTGAGTATTTCACTGTAACATTCTTACATATTGCACCTTTAAACTTCTCAGTTTTCTTGATGTTTTTCTGGATCTTCATATTGTTGATGACTTGGGATTTAGTTATTTTATTTTTGTTAATAGTACAAATTAATTCATGTTTCTGTCTGCTGCATGTACTTCTCAGTACTCGGGTCCTTGGATTAAACATTCTTATTTATATCCAGTGATTGTGACAGATTTTGCATATGGATCTTGTTTCCACTGCACGTCATGTAGACTGGCTTTATTTTTATGGCACTGAACTCACAGTGTAGTCAAATCTAATAAAGCATCATTAGACCTGTCACAAAAATCATGTTATATGGTCCCAGTAAGTTTTGCAGAGCTCTGTGTTTGTTGTACTGATGGGTGTAAATAAACAGCGATATCATTCTAAGACTTTTTCCCAGAGCTCAAACTAAAAAACAAAACAAACACCAATTAATTTTTTATTCTTATTTCTGCATTTGTCCTGGTGCTCCACCACTAGAAGAGAGAAAATACTTGCTTTGGTTCATCTGTTGACGTGTCCATGGACCAAAAGTCCCAGAAATGTCTTCAAAATACGTGGAAATGACAAGTGCAGAGAAAGTGCTCATACTTGTACTTTAAGCTCTCCGAGTGGTTGAAAAAGGCAAGAAAAGCAGAGAATAACTACTCAGTTTTTGAAAGTGACAGAGATTGTTGTGTGGACAATCATCAGAGTTCAAACTAACGCCTGTCTGTTTGAAAGTTTCAGTTTTGTAAAGCTTTAATACATTTCTGACTGTTTCTCAGTGATAAGAACTGAAAACTGGCGACAGTCATTAAAGTGATGTGTTACTATACAACCATGATAAAAATGAGAAGTACACGTCAGTTTTTAGGTTAAAAATAAATGAAAGTAATAAGCAATAAGGATTCTCTATAAACTTTTACATGCCTTTTTTTTCAGCTACACATTAAATACCAACTTATCCTCATAGTCAGAGACCTTAAACTTTATGGGACTCGTCTTTTATATTTAATCTGTTGTGCTGCAGGCTGAACTGCTTCCTGCTTCAAACATGCTAATTATTATAGTACATTATAGTGAATTAGACAGTTCCTCACCTGTTCAGTTCTGTCTCTGTTTTAATGAATTTAACCTCATGATGCCAAATATAATATATCAGGTGTTCCTCTTAAAAATGAAAGATCTTTATCTCTTTAATGTTCCTTAAAACCTGTTGGATCAAATTAGAAACAAGTTTCATCTGATGGAGAATCAAATCATTACAGGTGGCAAGAGCCAATTTTATTAATTATTTTACAATCAAACAATAACTTACAGTATTTATAAGATGAATTCAATATAGTTTTCTTAATGTTGACAAAAACATTCTTTTTTTTTTATCATGTCAAGCAGCAGTGAATACTTTTACCAGACAATTACTAAAGATCTTAAAGAGGCCATTTCACACTAATTTGAGGACTTTGTTGTTATTTCTTAAGTATTAACCTGTAATATGAAACATTTTATATCTAAAAAAAGTTAGGAAACAATGATTAACAGACCTTTCAATCTGTAAAGATTCGTCAAGCTTCTGCAGCAACTCATTAATATTCATTATTCGAATTTGCTAGACTCTGATTGGCTAACAAACTAGCGAGAGCAAGGCATCTTATGCTACAGCTTTTAGCCAGCAGCATGCTAGGCGTGGTTTCAACTGCAGGAGCTGCCGAATACTAACAAACAAAGGAACAAATACAGGCTGTTTTTATAATTGTGTATTTATATAAAAAAACTTTTCTAGTTTTGTGGAATTATGCCATTAAAACATACTGCTGTGCAGAGCACAGAGTGTTTTTTAGACGTTTGTTTTATGTTCCCACAGTGGGTGGAAAAGTATTTAGCAACATCCCAGGGTTTAATCCTGTGTGACGATCTAGGAGCTTCAGAAAAAGCTAATTTCATTTTAAGCACGTTGATTTCTTGCATCTGGATGGTTTGCAACTCTAAATCAGCCGTGTAAATGTTAGAAATTAAAGAGTTTTAAACATAGAAATATACCAGCTAGTCTGTAATTTCACTGGATGATTGTGGTGGTGACGCGTTTGGATTTATGAGATTGAACTTTTGCTCTGAATCATGATGCTGTGAGGTTCAAAGCTAATGAGGATGAGGGTTTTTGTTATTTCTCATTGTGTAAGCTGGTTGAGTCCATCGTAAGGAAAGAAATACATTCATTTGGTATTAATTAGACGAGATGCCAACATGTCTGTCGCTTTTTGATGCATCTCCAAACGGACTAATCTGGCCGTCTCACTCGGAAAATCAGCCCTGCTCAGTGTTTCTGCCATTTGGAAATGTTTTTGTAAAAATAAGATTACAGATATGTAATCAGTTTCCTGGCTCTCCTCATGTAATCCAAGGCCAAGCGAGGCCTCGGAGGCTGGGTCTCTCTTTACGTAACATGACAAGAAATCTAAAACGACATGTCACCTAAAAGCAGCAGAGTTTTTGCAGTCCTGTTCTCAGTTGATTAGTTTGTTTGCTTTGATTACCTAAACCCAGTATAACCTCAACAAAAACTACACAGCAGATCCACTCAAGGAGGAAGTTAAAACACACTGTTACTCCAGTGAGCTGTAAATTTTAACACAACTATTATATTTGGTTCTCTTTGCAACAGAGGTCAGTTACATCTCTAGAGATTTGAGTCTCTTGAATCACAAAACAGACAGAAATTGCTATTTTTCTTTGGAAAAAATGAATTTATAACAACTTTTTCTCAAGCAGTTTCAATATATACTGTAGATATTATACAAGTTTTACCTTTTAGGGACACCATAGAATATTAAAAACTGAGTCTGCTACAATGACGAGAACTGCAGCATGTGTATTTTGGGTGCAGATGAAACCTACATGCATTATTTGTTCTATAATAAATGGAATAATTTAGTGAAACTGATGAAAATCTGGATTTGTGTATAATCACACAACTATAAAACATATAGTAGATAATGTGTGGTGTGATATTCCAAAGGAAACACAATAAATTCTTTAAAGTTTTGGTTGATCGGATCAATAACTGACGCTATTTGTAATATATAAATCCATGAAAGTTTAATTACATGGAGAAAATGTCTGAAAAGTACTGTGAGCAGGGAAAAAAAAGAAAAAACCACCCGTGGCAAACATTCACAGGAGCTGAAGCTTTTATACTGAAGGAAAAATCCCGTCAGGTTTTGGGCGAAAATGTTCTAATGTGCTTGGAAGTGTTTTTTATGATTATTTCCTGCAGGTGCATTTGAGTGTGGCAGTCCTAAGAGTTGTAGTTTTAGTTCCTAAAATATTAAAAAAGACAATTAATCCAGTTAAGTACAGAAGGGTACGACACCCCTCGAATCTCCTTGATCGTCACATGGAGAGAACCTGCTAAACTTCCCGACCTCGATGTTAAGCAACATTGTTGTGTTCAATCAGGCGTCAGACTGATCACTGACTCACAGATTCAGCTCTCCACTGTGTGCCTGCTGTTTTTTCGGCCAGGCTTTATGGAGTGAGGTGAGTCATCACCAGCTCAAGCTGTAGAATCATGTGTGCCAGAGATGCAGCACAGCAGGCAATGCCTCACACCAAGGGAGAAAAAAACCCCCAAACACTGTCATTTAATAAGAGCAGAACATAAATATTGAATGTAAAAAAAATTACAAGAGTTTAGAATGTGAAAAAGCTTCATTCTAACCCCCATCAGAAAGCTGAAGTCTCATTAATGAGCATTTAACTGAACAGCGCCCTCTGCAGGAAGATTAAAGCAACGCAGCAAACTGTTCATGTCTTCCATCTGTGGTTGAAATGTATTTATATGACACTGCTGTAAGACTGACATGTTAAAGTACCGGTTGGCTGAATGTAGTTTATGTTGCATGACTCTTTCAACTGCAACATGATGGATGTGATATGATTGTTTGCCACTTGGGGGCAGCAGAGTGAAGCGTAAACGGATTTACCAGCACACTTTTTGAAAACAGCTTTACTTTGAAACTTAAGTGGAAATTATTTAATTAATTTAATTCAATTAAAGTAAGAAATGTGATTTTTTTTTTTTTATGTGTTGCATCTATATTTATACTATATACTTATAAAAATCTATATTTTCCTGATTGTTGTTGTTGTTGTTTTAAAGGTCCACGTCATGTTGAATTTCTGACTCTTATAAAAATATTCCACGTGATGGAACTCTCATTCAACACGCTTAAAAAAACATTAAAAAGTCTCAAGGAGCTTAAGGTATGAGAGCAAATTTGCGTTTCAGTCAACCAGCATTATTTTTCTTTAAAAAAAAAGGGGCTCTTTACTGTCGACATAACCACCAGAATAAACAAACAAACAAAAAAAATTGCAACCGTTTTGCCATAAATAGCCATAATACATCTCCTTTCAATCTCTCCACACTTTGCAGTAAATTGGTATTTATTGCAAGAACTGCATGGTAACAAGCACATCTTATTGCTGCTGCTGTTGTTACGTTTATAGAAGGAGGATTAGCATCTTTTTCAAAGTGACAGCTCAGATTCTTCCCCTTGTCGCTTCTGTTTGAAGGATGCACATGTGATCGCTGCCATGACTTTGAATTTTGACACAAGTGTGATTGTGACACAGAAAGTGACAGCTCCCTACTGGCTGCTGATTTAAGTGACAAATGGATCAATGTGACATCTCGTATTAGTGTCTTTATCAGCAGAAAGGACAAAAAAAGAAAAGAAAAATAAAGCCATTACAGTCTGGTACAAAGTATTGACTGGTGCAGATTGTGTCTTTCTACATATAGACTTTGTCTTTGTGGTTTTTAACGTCACGTGTACCTAGAACGACGTGACGACCATTCATCATACAGCTTTCATTCATAGTCTTACATGTTTCTCTCGTTCTGTAAGAGATTCCAACTCAAATACATCTTTTTTTTTTTTTGGTCATCCATAGTCGTGACTCACAATGGATTGAAATGAAGTTTCCAAACACACATTACAATGTCCTTGGCATCATTATGAGCTTATAAAAGAAAATAAAATTACATCCTCCCATGGTTCTGGATCTAAATCATCTGTGTTCACATTGAAAATCACCCATAATGCATCATGCATATAATTAAACCTCAGTTGTGTGACACGAAAAAAAGTCTTTAAAAAACAAGTTTTAACAGAAAAATTCTCTCTATTTGTAGAAACGTTGTCATGTGATTATATGTAGCCATTTTTTTTCAGAACTCTGATGAAAACTTAAAAATGAGATCACAGTAAAACACGTCTTGTAGTTACTTCCTGTTCAATGACGGCAGCACCACCAGGAGGAGCCACTGCTGTAGAGTATTTATGCTCATTTATGTCTCTTTTGCAAGAGGAGAAACAGTCCAGCAGCAGTCAGTGACCAAAAAGGATTTCTGTAAACAAAGAATTATGATTTTAGACCAAAGAATTAAAGAAGTCTGACTAATAATCACACGTTTTAACACGCATCAGATAAACGAGACTGCAAATTTTCTCTGAAAACACTGTGAAGTAGAGAAAAGTTTGTTTTCTGGTTGTTAAATTTCAGCATCTAAAGGTCTGACATCAGTTTCAGAGACATCTAATCTTCTAGTGGCTCGTCTTCAAATAAATTAACGTGAAAAATCCAACAAAAACGTGTTATTCATTAATCTGGCGTACACTGATTTGCCAAAGGGAATAAAAAGTGACTGGCTAGTTCTACAGAGCTTGCTCATCTCCTCTGATTGAACGGCTATAATAAAAGGCTGAGATAACTTTTGAGTGATTATTCAATAAGCAGCTGCGGGATCTCTACAAGAGAAAAGAGAGACATTTCAAACAGAAGCTGAAATTTAGAGCATATTAGAAAAGCCCGACCTTCTACTTTCAGAGTGAGGAGAAGCCATAGATCAGTTCATTTTTGCTCTTTCACCTAATGTGATAAACGCTCATCGCTCTCCTAAAGATGGCAGGAAGTTAATTGAAAAAGCCATCAGAGGAAGTATCAAAGAGACACGACAGTTTTCAGTTTTTCCTGTGAGACAAAAAGGTCTAACTGTCTCTGCCTGGTTGAATTTTACAGCATTTAAAATAAAGTAGGATTAAAAACACAGTTATGTACATTATCTACAAGTCGACCAATATTAGTTTCTCTGATGCCGATATTTAGAGCTCATAATTAGCCGATATGTGCTGCCGATATTTTTGGCCGATATCTCAGCATTTTCTATTCTTTTGCTAAAATGTCACACTAATTTAACCAAATTTTTAATTATAATTTTGCGTGCTGAACATAATTATGATCTAACCAAAGTTAAACAAATCCAATGAACCAACTAATAAATAAAACAAAGGAAAAAAAAAATAAACGTTCAAATTCAATTGAAAAACTTTCAACTTTTTGTTATTTAGGATTTTTTTAGGAACATAAATATAGGTTTAAATAAAATAAATACAACTTAAATAAGAAAATAAATAAAAATCCAACTGAAAATATCAAAACTATATAAAAACGGAATAAATATAAGACTTTAAACACAACAGCAACCTGCAAAAACACTCCAGTAACATCTAAATCTTAAATCTTTTTGTGCAAATAATTTGTAACTTTAAATGAAACATACATTTTCTTAGCAACCGTCGATATATCGGTCTATCCTTAACGAGCCCGTAGTGGTTGCAAAAATTAAATTGGCATTTAATTTTGACCAGAAGTTAAACCAGATTTCCCGTTTGTTTCCTGTTTCATAGTTGACCTCACTGCAGCTACTCAAGTCTCCACACCTGTTTGTACCCAGTAATCAGCCTCGTATCCATCGGTTGTTGCAGCCCTGTGATTTCTTCATGTTCAGATTTTGCAGGTTTTTTTTCTTCTTTTCCGCCTTTTGTTTTCATCATCAGAGCGTTTTTGTTGAACTTGACATCAGCTTCCATTTCCTGCACCTGGGGTCTTTTTCAAAATTACTTTGGCCTTCATCCATTGAGCTCGATGGTTCAGTGTGTAAATTTAGTTTCTCCTCAAACCACAACAGATGGTGCTGTCAGACTGAAACCGTGTGGTGAAGATGAGGGTCCAAGTGCAGGACTCAGGAGGCTGGAGCACGAAAACTTTTAGAAACTAAAAATGATAGAAAATAAGCAGATATTCAGAATAACATTCAAAGAACAAACCAGGAACACAATGAACTCAAAGATAAACCAGCAGAATAAATACTGAGAGATTAGGAACAGGCTAGTGGTAACAACACTAAGGAGACTTTTGACAAGAGGGATTTCAAAATAAAACAGGAGAAATTCAAATCGAATATAAAACTAGAGTTGATTGATATAAAAGTTTCAGAAACTGGGAAATTCAAAGTAAACAAACAATAACAAATATAAATAACTCCGGCTATGACTGAAACAACTTCGGATGTGTTTTTGTTTTTCCCATCTGGAATCAACATGTGCAGCGAATCTTTCTTTTTCCTTCTCATTAACTTTGTCAATCTGTTTTAACAATGCAAATCTAATCAATGTGCAGTTGTTTTCAGTGGAAATTTGAAGAGCTGTGATTATTATTCAGGGATGTTGTAGCCAGGACTGAAGTTTGTCAGCCCAGACCGAAATCAGCCCCCTGTGGTTGCTCTGCGAGCCCGGATGTGTTGATCAATTTCACACATGGAGACACAACTAATAAGTTCAGCTTGTCTCCAAAATACAATTGTTGTGCATTCAAGGTTAAAGTTCTTCAAACGTCAGAGAGATGCTTTCTGTTTTCAGACATAGCAGAACTTTATTTGCTGTGTTTCGTGGCACCGGCTGATGAAAAAGCAGCTCATGATTTAGAAACAGTTCTGGTGCAATAAAGGAGCAAGGATCTCAACAATAGCATCAATTTCTAAAGACATTCTAACTATCAGGATTTGCATCATTATTGAGGTAGCGTTTGCAGATGGGAGGTGAAATTGGAAGATTTAAGCAGGAGATGGAATAATTTCAAATGGCGCACTGTTGCTATTTTAATGGTGTTTATTTATGTGGCACTTCTAAAATGCAGTGGTTGCAATGTCAAAGTGTTATGTAAACAAGAAAGCAGGAAAAACACAGAGACAAATCAGCTGTGATTTGAGCCTCTGTAATTGTAGCTAAACAAACAGCTGAAGGGGAGCAAAGAGGATTATGGGTCAGCGGTTTGACAGGAATTTAGTTTTGCACTATTTGTACGTGTTTCTGACTTTTGTTGCGATAAAATGCTTTCAGGTGTGTCTCATGTTGTTTTCTGTGGATTATGTTTTTAATGAGTTGTCACTAGTTCAACTTAAAGGAATAAACACTTTGGGGGATTTCAATAAACTGTTGCAGACTGATTAGTGTAGCAACGTGTGGAATATCATTTTAACAAATAAAAATGGGGTGAGAAGACACCAACCTATAAACACAAGCATATTGTTCTGATTTTCCACTTTTTATTTATTTAGTTTCTTTGTAATATGTTCTGTTTGTGACTTTGTGGGTCTGTTGGACTTTGTTTTGGTGTTTATTTGTGAGGCGTTCACAAAGACTCAAAAGGGCAGAGAGCGCAAAGTAATGAAAAATGTTTTGGTGGTAAAATAAAAGCCTGATAAAGAATGGAAGAAGCTGAAGGAAGGAACAGAGACTTCATGATTAAAAAGCAGTAGAGTCAGAAAAATGGAGAAGAAATAGAGACTGTACATGCTGGGAGGTGTGATTACTGAGTGAGAACAGGTGAGCAGAGGAGCAGGTAGGGAGCTGAAGGGAAAAATAAAGACAACATGGTTATTATTGGATTGCATTATTTGATTAATACTCACCATTTAAATCTTTATTTTGACATTGTCATTCTGTCCTACGATGCTTTGAGAAATCATCCTAAACAAAGGGTAACTCATTGACTTCTCCAACATGTTTGGATTTATAATAATCTAATTAATTACAATTTTCAATGTTACAATGTCGTAGGCCTGGGCGATAAATCAGTTAAACAAATTAATTCAAATTTTTTGTTGTGGGCAATTTAAAAATAAATAAATCAAGATTTTGCATAGTGGCGCTTTTTGGCTCCCCGGAGTTTCCATAGAATTAGTTTCACATGGTTTAGTGTGACAGATGTGGAGCAAGAGACCTCACGCTGAAACATTTACCTAAAGCCCATCACAGTTAAAGGCAGCAGCAGCACGTCTCTCTGAGACAAACAAACACCAACAAGCCTCAGCTAAAAACGGCTAACTGTAGCTGAATAGTTTGTACAAACAACAGGAAGGAGGTACGGTGGAGAACAATCACTGAAGCGGTCGCTTAAAATTGTCTGTTTGTACTTGTTGCTTTCCTTAATAAGTAGGGGGAAAATTGTAAAAAATTGGAAATCGAATTTGAAAAAAATCACGATACTTATTTATTTGACGAAATAACAGTCCAAGGTGGCGTAAGTTAAAGAGGCCCTTCCATTAAAAACAGTTTTTCTGAGGTTTCTGTTGAATATTTTAGCTCCACAGGTGTTCTTACCTTCATAGTGGGTGTGAAAACAGGTCAACAACTTCTTTCAGTTTTTATCTCTCAAACTACGCAGGTGGTGATAACACCCGAGTTCGAACGGCCTGTATCTGTTTCATCACAATTCCTTTGTTCGTTAGTATTCGGCAGCTCTCGCAGTTGAAACCACGCCTAGCATGCTGCTGGCTAAAAGCTGTAGCAAAAGACGTAGCCAACCGCAAGAGACTACGTGTCCTGTTGCCATGCGCAGCGGGACAGGATACAGTTTGTCTTGCTCATACAGGCTAGTTTGTTAGCCAATCTGAGTCCAGCAAATTTGCATAATGAATATTAATGAGTTCCAGCATGAAACCTGACGGAACCAGCTGAATTTTGACGCAGACAATTAATCAGTCTGTTAATCAGTGTTTCCTAAAGTTGAAATAGAATAAATTTTGTTGCCAAGTTTTATTTGCATAATTCAAGGAATTCGTTTTTTTTAGTAACATAGTCGGCTACTTTCTCAGGGAACTAGTAACTTTTTTGTAGAGTAATTCAGTTACTAACTCAGTTACTTTTGGAAACAAGTAGTAACTATAACTATTACTTTTTTAAAGTAATGTTCCCAACATTGATTATATGTGGTTTAAAAATTTCCTGGTTGTTGGGAATCGGCTCAAGGTACAGCAAAGTTTCTGGAAAACCATTACAGAAGATATGCAAAATGACGTAAAGAAAAACATGAATAAACTCAAATTATAAAACAAACACGAACCCATGACTGTATTCATTGTTTCTACAAAGCCTGTTTCTTGTGTTCTTGTTGTGAAACTACTTTCTCTTCCTGTCTGAACCTGGATTCAGTTAAACCAACTCACCTTTTTGTCATCAGCCATTCAGTATTTTCTGGATGACTTCCTTTACTTGCTGTTGGATTATTTAGTTTCTTCCTCTTTCTGTTTGGGTTCTTTCTTCTTTGGTTTCCACTTTCTTTGGAACAACGTCCTCTGCAGTCGGACCAGTTTTATTCTAAGAGTAATGAAGGTCATTTGCATTTGCAGCCCCTCGTTCTTCCAAACGTTTCTTCAAGAGACAAACTTACATCAAAACTCTAAGCACTACGTTTTATTCTGCATTATTCTGCATTTATTCTGTCAGTCCAATGTGTTGAACAGTCCCAGAACTACAGAATAACCTGCGACCTGGTTTGGCTCTCATCACATCATTGTTGGTACATTTGTTGTTGCTGGTAGCACAAAGGAAAAAGAGGAGTTGGTCTTGTTTCTGCTCTCGTGGACCATAAAAATGAAGAACTATGTGTTAAATTGCCACTGACACATTTTTATGTGTTACTTTGCATGAAACAGGCTGGAAAAATGCTCAACGCTCGCTCGAGTATCACAAATGTGGAGGAAAGACAAAAGAAGTGGATGTTTTTCACCATGTTTACATACTCAAAAAAATGTTTTTAAATATTCATATGGTAAGATCTGCTGGTTCATCTAAAGAAAAATAACAATTCCTAGATTTTCTGCATCTTATATGTGGATGAGACGTGAATAAATTGTCTTTGAAATTGTGCCGGATTTTCTTCATGCATTGCAACACTTTACACTCTATAAAAGGTGTTGCAGATACATTTCAGTTGGTTTCGGCTGTGTGTGTGTGTGTGTGTGTGTGAGAGGCAGAGATAAAAGAGGACTGAGCAGGGGGCAGGTGTGGGCTCTGGGTTATTAGGCCAGGTAAACAGAATAGGGCTTGTGTAACTCTGGCTGATAATTCACTGACCTTTACCTTTTACACTTTAATGCATTCTAATAGGACAGTGGAGGCCAGCATGTGTCCTTCCTCGCAAACACACACTTTATGGCACCCATTCATCACAGAAACATGCATACACATGTGCACACGCTTATCTGGTTGTCTGGGAGATCAAAGCATTCATATTCTCAAACCACAAAGCCCCCGTGAGGCAGAAAAAAACCTCAATCTGTTAAAACAAGTCTACTCCAAACAAAAGGATTATATTAAAAGTTTTCAGATTTTTTTTTAAATTGGATATGAATTATTGATTTCTACTGTCAGACTTTAAATTTAATATTAGAATGTTTTAATGTTATATGATTGATATTAAAACAGCTGTTTATTTTTCTGTTTCTTTTTGTGAAATCTCATTCTACAGTTTCCTTTCTGATTAACTCTGCGTGACGGAGGCCTGCCAGAAGTGGCTCGCATCATGCAAAAGGATGACCGGTCCGGGGACGACAGCCAGCGGGAAAATGTATGTTCCAATATTATTTGAATTTCTCACTACTGAACGTGTAATATTATGAGTTGTGACAGAAGTAACTTGTGTCTGTTACCTGTTTCCTTCACTTCATTACTCACACCTGCCCTGCGTCCATTAATCTTCTCAGTTTCTTCAACTAGGTTCTTCTCTTGTTTATCAGCTGTGTTACCTGTCCACCTGTTATTATTTTAACATTTCTGTTGCTGCATCACCATAAAATATTTATTTTCACATAAACATTCACCTTCAGACAAATTTGCACGACTCAAGACGTATTTTTAGACATTAACTGTGAAACGAAGTCAAATGCAATGAAGCACATGCAGCTGCTTTTTGAAATCTAAAACAAGCAGGACGTGGTGATGAGGAGAATCCTCCAAACTCAGGACCAGGAGGCTGAAGCACCAAAAAAATGATGAATTTCTACAAAACAAAACAAAGTATGAAGAAGCAGCTGGAAAAACAAAACTCAACGAGTGAAATGTTTATTTATTAAAGGTGTGATGACATCACTGTTTAAACTGGCGTAAAGCTATTTCATGTAGTAGATATGCCTGCATATGTCAACTCACAAAAGAATTTGATTAAAAAACTAACAGGGCGGGGGTGTACGGGCAGGTCAGAATCCTCTTCTCAGCAACACGGTTCCTTTCATTAATGATATGTGGGTCTCCCTGGCTGACTTCGCTCTGATTGGCTACAACCATTGCCCGCAGCAAGCCTTTCTTCTCGGCTCCGTCAACAGTCCAGTAACATGGCGAGTGGACGTTTACAACCGTATATGTTCGAGCCTGAAACGTCTTCTGAGGAAGACGGAGGGGTGAACACATAAAACTCAACTAATCACATGAGCGAATAAACAGTGCTGTCAGATGTTATCAATGAAAATAGATTCACAATATGGTATGATAAACCTGTTGCTCACGGACATTGTTGCTAGAGCGGCTATCACATGCTAGCATCATGAACTCTTCAGACCACGAACAAACGTTTATCAGGCAAGGCAGCATTTTATTAAATAAATAAACTTACAGGTATTGACGATGTGGTCGCTTCCTTCAGGGTTGGTAAAGAATTTTTAATTAAAATCAGTTTCTTTGACAATCCCAACTTGAATTCACCCAAGTTATGGAAGCAGTCCTCCGTGAAGTGAGCTGAACATATTTTCTAATTGAGGTTATAACTGCGTGGCACTTCTCCATAAATGAACTTCAGCCACTCTTCTCTAGTTTTTTCATCCTTCGGGAGTGAGTGGAAACTTCCAGCATGGGTTGAGCATCCTTGGACACAACAGGTCCCCGTTTGCGTAGCCATCTCTTCTCAAGTGCAGCAGCACAAGCTAGCGCAACGCAGCTACCGGTGTATGGGCTGGGGGTGGGGGGGTGGGGTGGGGGGGACTGTTTACTTCACTGTGCACTTTTATTGGACGCTATGAAATACGTAGGATAAAATGCCACGTAGGAAAAAATGGTGCTTTCCGATTCAACCGTTTTTTAAATATGAAACAAAGCGGACCGCCCACAAACGGGAACTTTGATACTCGCTTTGGACGTTCACATGGCCTCATCAGTGCACAACACATCATGATATACCCCAAAAAACTCAAAAAAGTGCATTTTGATGTCATAACCCCTTTAAAAAAAACGAGAACCTTTTGTTTTTAATGGAAACAAAGTCGTATTTTATATAGTAGTTGTAGGATATACTTCAAATCTTCTAATCTATTTTGTTTAGCTCTTTTAATCGTATAAAATACTTACAGCTGAATTATTCATGGCTCCACATTCCACAAATGTGACACCAGTGTAAAAGTGGTGTTTCTGTTTGATTCCACCCATCCCCCACGACAACTTCACTCCCATCTAAACTGACTGTATCAGAGCGCTCGCATGATGTTTGTCAAGGTTGTGTACAAGCTGTCCATCACCCTCCTCTATCCATCTGGATGGAACAGACAGGTTCCGGCAAAATCCTGACGAAAACAAGACAAGAGTTCAAGTGGAGCTGGAGCTCAGATGCAGCATCAGCATCAGCGCTCGGTCTTGAATGCATGCATGCATAAGATATCCTGTCATCCTCTTGACCTTGATTTGAAGTCCGAATACGGGGCTGCTAGCTTACCTCTGACTGATATGTGATGAGAGTACATTAAGAATTCAAATGATGCATTTCAGCCAAAATGTAAATGACAGACTTCAACAGCGCTGCCACATGGTTCATGTTATGTGAATCACAGTTTAAAAATGGCCATCAAAGCCCAGTGCTTTAATATTCCCACACATTTCTGCTCTCAGTTTGTTGAGTTCAGCATCACGTTACAAACAGTTCAGATCTGTAGGGCAATGTAAATAATGACTTTTGCATCTATTAGCTCACATCAAAGGTAAAAAACTTATGATCATTTCAAATTTCTCCGAGCCTCCCACCAGGAAAACATGAAGCTAAAGGTTATGATTAAAAAAAAATAAAATCCCTTCCAGTCACCCCAGTTTCTGCAGAAGGCTGAATTCATAACGTACTGAAACAAAAAAACAAACAAGCTGCATGAACACAAAATATTAGTGGGAAAAAAAATCTTGAAGACAGAAGCAAATGACCTTTGAAATGCAATAAAAACAGCACAAATGGAGCAAAAAGTCTTTGATGACTCACATTTCGTGTCTCTGAAGAGGCTTTAAGAAACAGACTTCTATTAGGAAATGAACTTTTCTCAAATTTAGCATTCATTTGTAACTTGTGTGTTGGAGGGGAGGGGGGGGTGTAAGTTGGGCCTGCTGTGTTTTTGAATATCAGTCTTATCAAGGTGAAAATCACAGGTTGCAGAGTTGGAGTGGAGGGAGTTGGTGAGATGAGAGAAGAGCAGGAAGACAAAAAGAATTGAAAAAAAACAAACAAACTGCAAACAAACAGAAAGCAGCAGAGATGCTTCCTCACTGCACCAAGGGGCATATTAAGGTAGAGCGGGTACACAGGCTGCACTGATGAATACGTTTCCCAAGGCTCTCGGGGGCTGTCCAATCAGGCAGTGCTATTGATGAATAGTCATGAGTCACCTTATCAGCATTACCATGGTTACACAGATGTGACTGTGGCCCTGTGAAAGTGATGAGGGAAAAGAAATGGGCCAAAGGCTCCTCTGTCTGCTTCCTGCACACATCTTGATCACCAATTAGAGCCTAGTGGGAGGGAGGGGGAGGTGTGTGTGGGGTGGGGGGGGGGCATTCAAGCGAAGTGTTTGCTTTGTGGATCAGGTGAACAAGTTTGGAAGAGGTGAATGGATAGAAGGAGGATGTTTTGAGCCTGGGAGTGGGTGAGGAAGAGTTTAAATCAGCTTGAAGGCTTTGATGACTTGCAATCACATTAATCACCGGTAAAGCCGGTGGCCACGCAGCGTGTACAGGTGAGGGCCGGCAGGAGGAGGAGAGGGGGGGAAGAGGATGACAAGATATTTAATAAAAAGAGCAAGGAAATTAGATTGAACAGGATCAGCGGAGAGGAGTGTTATAAGAAAAGGGACAGCTGCAGGTGATGAAATAATAAAAAAAAAAAAAAAACTGACCAGAATAAAGTAGAATAAATGTCTGCGACTGCGTGTAATAGTTTATTTAATTTTCTGTGATGTTTCATGGACATCTTGGGGGGGGAAAAGCGCAACTCTTTAAAAGTTCTATTAAAAAAAAGCACAAAAAAGCATCTGGCCTTGCTTAACATTTGTTAAAATCCCCTGTTTTGCCTCCTACCTGGAAAAATATTATTTAATTCAAGTCCATTTTATCTCAAGCCTGCTTTCTCTCTGTATAACCAAGGTTCACTAATTTTTTTCAATCAAATAATTTGCTGCTTCATGCTTCATGATATAATAACAGCGATAACAACGACCTTCTTATCACTGATTTGTCTGGTCGACTGCAAACAGTGTTAATTGCTTTTGAGCAGCTGTTTATCTAAAGTACGTCATGTTGAAAACGCATGTTTAGATCTGCATCTCTGCACAAAGGGGACACAGTCCTGCACTCGTAGAAATTATTTCTGTATTTCCCTCCAACCTTATCCAAATCCATCATGGGGGGACAAATTATCTGTCTAGGTTCAGTTATCAGAAAGAGGCTGCGCGATCTATTGTTTGAGTTGAGTTGCCATTTTAATAGAGCCTAATGTTCACCTCAGACAGGTAATGCTTTAGACAGGTTGGATATTTATTTAATCTTCTACTCGGTGTGTGAAGAAACATTGCTGCTTGCTCACTGTTCTCATTTCACAGCCTGTTGACTGCGTCTAAAGTGTGATTAATCTTGCATAAGATGTTTGGCAGAGTGCTAGTTCCGGGTGTGGGGCTGAAGCATGAAGAGTTTAAGCTCAACCAGAGGAGGGTACACTCTGAGGATGCATGAGGTAATGAAAGTTTGTGCAGATTACATGCATTTAGCATGTATCTGCACCATAAAAAACAATCTGGCACAAATTATTTATCTTCTGAAAACAGGTCAACAACTTCTCTTTCAGTTTTAATCTCTCAAACTACGCAGGTGGCGATAAAACCCGAGTTCTCCCGAGTTCGAACGGCCTGTAACTGTTTCGTCACAACTCCTTTGTTTGTTAGTATTCATCAGCTCCTGCAGTTGAAACCACATCTAGCATGCTGCTGGCTAAAAGCTGTTAGCATAAGACGTAGCAAACAGGAAGAGAGTACGTGTGCTGTTGCCATGTGCAGCGAGGCAGGAAACAGTATGCCTTGCTCTCATTGGCTAGTTTGTTAGCCAATCAGAGTCCAGCAAATTTGAATAATGAATATTAATGAGTTGCTGCCCAAAGCCTGATGAATCTTGACCCAGACAGATAGAAAGGTCTGTTAATCAGTGTTTCCTGACATTTTTTAGATATAAAGTGTTTCATATTACTGGTTAATACTTAAGAAATAACCACAAAGTCCTGAAATTTGTGTGAAATGGCCTCTTTTAAAAAACAAAAAACGTTTTAGCTTCAACCCCACAACTTGGAATCTGGGATTTTTTATTTGCCATTTGCACATAAAGACAGTCGTCCCATGCACATTGGAATTCTGGTGCGGAGCACCCTGAGTCAAGTTTAAAGAGAAGTTAAGAGATGGGGACAACAAGAGAATAAGATAGAGAATAGAACATAATAAACTAAATAAAGTATAAATAAATTAATTCTTAAAACAGAACAGAGAGTGTTTTTTTCCTTAGACAAAAAGAATATTATTGCACATAGAAAGAATATTTCAGGAGTTGTTGGTGTTTTTAGATCCCAATCAGGGTTTTACATCTCATCTCTCATCTCTCTGATCAGTTCATCCTGCCCGAAAAACACAAAACACTGTAGCAACAACAAGAGACGTGAACTCTGATCCAAAAGCTGCAAAGACATTTAGTCATCAGTTTTAAAAGACTATATTTTACTCCAAGCCACAGTTTGAATGTTATTTTTAGAAATGGATGAAGTTGCTTTGCTGCCTGCGTCTAACACTGTAGAAACCATCGATAGAATGAGGTAACCTGATCTTCACAGCCAACATTAGAGTCATTTGTTTCCAGGCTACAGGTTTATTCCCATGTGCTTCCTTCATGTTGCTGTTTTTAAGTCAAAAATTGTTGGAGCTTGAGTCTTTTATTTTGTTATTATGATGTTGTAATTATGATTCTCTGTTGGAGTTTTATTAACATCATTATGATTTGGATTTATTACTTTTGTTTAAAATTCTGTCTTTTTCCTTTTGGTTTATTTCCATTATTTCCTCTTCTGATCCTCACCCCTATTTCATTCCAGACCTTCAGTTGTCTCACCCATGTCTCGTCTTCCAGTTTCCTTGTGTCCTTCCGTCAGCACGAGGTTGCTTTTTTTCCAATGCTGTGATTCCAGTTTTTAGATTTAAATGTCATGCAATTCTAAATTTGTGAGATTTTTTTTTTGTTTCTTTGCGTCACAGATGATTCCTCTCACTGTAGGAGTTAATAAAGCTCTTTTAAAAGATTCAATTTGCCTGCAGTGCACAAACACATAAAAAAAAAAAAAAGTGAACTGCTTTTGACATTTATAAGAAAGCCTTAAACGGTTTTTGCGGTCTCAAAGCCCCAAGTGGGAACAAAAACACTCCAACGTTTGAATATGTAAAACTGTAAAGTTGTAAGATTTACCTCTGGCAACAGGATCGTGCACCAGACTGCTATAATCCCCAGTTTCTGAGACTCCATTAAAAATCTGAGTTACAGAAGCTTTTCTTTGGATAACAAAGGCCACGGTCCACATACCCATTAATAATCCTCAGCCTCCCATGACATGGACACTTGTTCGCTGTCTTTTAACCATTCAGAGACCTGAACCTGCACAGAATAATCTGCAGCCCTACAGGACTGTCAGCTGTAGACCCGACCATCAAGGCATCACAATTAGACCCTCATTAAAGTCTGTTTCTGTTTCTTTAAATGCCAAATATTCTACTGCATCTCCTCTCATGTGCCACTTTATAAGACTTCCATTCACATGTAAATACCCATAATACTCCAGAGAATCAGAGTTTTCCTTTGTCTCAGTCTAATAGACAGGAGATTGTCAGCGCATTCCCTTTATATCCTGCTAGTTTTCTGCCTCTGACTCTCACGTCAGGTTTCTCACGGTAGCAGCTGCAATGAAAGAAAACAAGAGGTGTCTGCAGGGTGGCCCCTCTTTTTGTTTTTGCATTTACAGTGTACATTATTGAGCTGTCATGCTGTCAGACCCGATGTTGACACGATAGAAGCAACATTTAATAACATTAAAAGCAAAATATGCACAATCATTCAAACAGGGCTGTCAAAATTATGAAGGAATCGCAGGAGCATCGCTGAGAACAAAAACTATAGGACATGTTATGACTTCATGTATATTATAAATGTCAACAAATAAAGAAACAATTGGCATAAAACAGGAGACACAGCTGAAGGTAAAGCAGGAGAGATTCCTGAATGTAAATGAGAGCTGCGCTCATGATTTTACACAATAAATGTGCAGTGATAGTGACGTTCTCCTACTTCATGAAAAGCCAAGAAAGTTGGCAGAAATCTCACTTCTGTCTTTTATTTATACTGCAATAAAAAGCACAAAGCAATCAAATCTCTTCTAATTAATCCCTCATCACACACACAACACTGCAAATCCACTAAAAACCCTGCATGTAATTGGTAGATAGTCACTCAAATCCATCTGTGATAGTAGTTTTTATATTTTTATCTGTCTCTATGGGAAAGATTCCAAAGAGAAATGTCAAAACAAAAAGATGAAGATGCAGATTTGACTATGACTTATAATAACCAGCATTTTCTTCCTTCTCTGAGCAGAATAGATGCACAGCGTGGCTTAATCATCATTTTATTACCCTACAGATAAAATGTTTTACAGCTTTATAAGCCTCTGACTCTGACTGTAAAAACTGTGCATACTGATTGTAAATAGTAACTCCCAGCATTAAGTCAAACCTCTAACGGCCCATCTATCAAGACGGCATGTAAACCTGTGAAATCCTTCCATGATGCTGCTCTGAAATAAGAATGTTAGAGGAATAAAACCTTTTCTCAGATAATTAGCATGTAAAGTCTGAATCCTGCACACAACACAAAAATAGAAACCTCCTGATAAGTGACCCTGCATATAAAACCTCGTCTTCACTTTGTTACCACGGCAGTAATGGCTTCCACAAAAAGGTGAGAGCTGCCTATAAACTGGGAGAAAAATGTGAACACTAAATGGCTTTTTTAACCTTGTGATTACGTGCAGCTCTTCTAAAACCAATCTTTTTTTTATTATTATTCTAACAATCAACACACATTTCCTCCACGTCTTCTTCTCTTTGTGTGTTAACCTTTTTCCTCCTCTGTTGCTCCTCTCTTTGCCGCCGGGCATTACCCAGAACCTATTTAGAGTTCGGATAAAAATCAATTGCTCCAGTAAATTCAGAGCCCAAAGATGAGCGATGGCACTGATCATAAAGGGTTTCCACATACTGCAGGGCTCCCCTTTGGCTTGAAATTATAAGTTGTTTTTAATCCAACCCTTGAAGCGTCTCATGATCACAGCAATTTAGTTAAGTAGCTTCTAGAAAAATAAACATGGAATCAGCTGTGCTGGTCTTTTTAAATATAAAATGATAGAACAATATAAAACAATGTCATCAAAAGTTGAACAAGTGAAAAAATGCCCCTCAGCTTGCCTCAGGTAATACTCACATGCTCCTCACAGAAGGTGTTGACAATGTAAGTCACAGATAGGTAAAGGAAGCTGCAGAGAAGAGAATTCTTGTGAGCTGCGTGCGCTGCATGCCAATAATCTCACATCACTGTTTTCTCATAGACATAATTGCCCTAAATCAAAACTAGGGTTTGAGATATTGTTCAGAAATTGTCTGAAAGCCGAGCAACACCCGCAGATCTGTGGTGAAATAATAGGAATGAAAAGGTCGACAGAAAAAGGAAATGTCCTTATAAAAAAATTCAGTTTATTAAAAAGCGACGTCTTCCTGTTTGATGTCGTATAACTGACGCAAATTAATTCATCAGTTGTGAACAGAATTGAGAGTAACTTGCCACGCACGTGATGGAGGTTGTAAACTGCATCATAAACAGACATAATGTCTGATGTGCAGCAGGAAGCTGTGAGGCAACAAGCTGCAGAAAGATCAGCATGAAGGAAAAACAATATGATGCTACTGAATCTCAACGCTCACATAAAGCCAAGCATTTACCTTAATGGAGCTGAATCCACTGCATTTTAAAGAACCTCGTATTCAGAATTTTAAAGGTTCCATGCAATAAGAAAAATGTTTTTCTGAGTTTTATTTGAATATTTTAGATGTTCTTGGATTCTGGGGTGTAAAAAAAAATGACACAATAACTTCTTTTTCTGTTTTGTTTTTCACTTAAACGAGGCAGGTGGAGGAATCAGGCGAGTTTGTGAATCCATCAGTGTGACATCACACTGATTTTGCTCAGTAATATTTATCAGCTCACGCAGCTGAGACCCGGCCCTGCAAAGTTAGCTCAGCTGTTCAGTAGCAAACATGGTGGACCGTCAACATTGTGCTGCTACAGCTGAACTTACATGATCCACATGTAGCCGAAAACTTGAGATGTGGGACAAACGGCTTCAGTTTATTTTTGGAGAGATTCACAGAACTTATAGTTCACTCGGCAGTGGAGTCTGGGGGGGTGGGGGGGGTGTGTGTGCATGGATTCCTGATAAAATACCAGGGTCTTATCCAGAGGCACCACCTCCCACTCGTAATCCACATCCAGAGGGGTGCTGGTCTCAAAAACTCTGCTGATCCTGCTTGGAAATCTCCTTTCGTAGTGTTGTTGCACAGCTTGTGAGGATACAGGAAGCTGTGCTCTCATAGGCTAACTGTTAGCCAATCTGAGTCCAGCAAATTAGCATTATGAATATTAATGAGGCTCAAATTGAGGTCAATTATCAAGCAGGCAGATTACTTTGACCTTGAACGGCTGGACATAAATTTGTCCTAATGTTTTTTAGATATAAAATGTTTCATATTACAAGTTAATACTTCATAAATAATCCCAAAGTCATGACATTTGTGTGACAGGGTACCTTTAATAAAAGGCTACACCCCCCGCAGTAAAAAGGATTCATTTTTTCATCCCATAAATTCCACTTTAAGTACATTTTTAAGTATTTCCATAATAAAAGTGTAAATCAAAGCAGAGTGTGAGCTGTTATCCTATGAAATGTGTTTTATCAGTTGTAAATGTTAAGATGTGTAATTCAAGCAGATCCCAGTGGTATCAGTGGAAGAGAACTGCGCTGCTTGTCCTTCCTCACACTAAGATTCATTTAGTTTTTCTGGAAAGACCCTAGAATAAACCAGTAGTTGGAACTTGACCCATTTTGCATTGATTTTTTTTTTTCTTTTAAACTCTCTTTGCCACCAAAACTAAATTAAGCGGATGAAGTGCTTTTTCATCATGACTGAATGACTCTATCACTGTGTCACAAAACTAATTTAGGAACCTGAAGTGTCACTTTATCTACGTCTTTAAAACTACTTGCCTCTAAAGATTTGTTTATTCAGTTTGGGTTTTTAAAAGGTGGAAAAGTTGCTTTTCAAGTACAACTTTCTCAGTTTTTACCTGCCAAATTTTCAACACAAAGCTACAAAGCCGTTGATCCGACGTTACTGATCCTTTGAACATTTGATCAATGAGTTTAAATGGGTTTTTAACCATTTGTTTAAAATCCACGATGGGAAAATGAGCTTTTTAAAGCTGAAATAAATACAATAATTCCTTTTTTTTGATATGGCAAGACAAACAAATCATTATCTCAAAATAACATAATATAAATAACATTTTTAAGAGAAAAACTTTAGCAAACTTTAGTAATAAATTTTGATTGTTAATACCAGATGAAGTCTGGAAGCTTTTATTTAGTTGCTTTAAAATAGCAACTTTTTATTATCCTGATGAACCATTTTTATAAAAACTAAAACTTAAATCTTCTAACTAAAGAGTCAGATTGGGCTACAGTAATATTTTCATGTGTTTTGCTCATTAATTATCAACCTCCCACTTAGCTTTATAGCTTTGAAGTTGGTCTGAAAAAGAATATTTAAAAATGTTGCCTGATTTACTCTGAAGCTGTCCAATGATATTTGAAATATTCGACCTGTCCTACTCAAACAGTTTCAACTTGACCGGTGATGAATTGGTACATGAAGTACACTGAGAGCACAGGAGAGTCACAGCAGACTAATTAACCTTTCACTGATCCCACTTATCATAGAGAGCCACTCCAGGCATTAGGAGAACCAGCCAAAGGGAGTGGAAATGAAGTGATGAAGTGACTGTGTGCATAATCATGATACATTGGCAGCATATAAACTCACAGATCAACCTCCATCATAAAAAAATGGTGACTGGTGAAAAGCTTATCTTATTACAGTCCAATGAGGAGACGATAAAATCAAGGTCCTGACTATTTTCTGGAAAGATATCATCTACCTAAATAGTTACAGAGAAAACAACTAGCTCAGGATTGATGGAGGAACATGATCATCCCCAAAATCAACCCTATTAAATTCCAGTGGAACTCATCAGACTACAGAAACTCCAACACTGTACCACCTCATCCAAAGATCATGACAAGACAACTCTATAAATCTTCTGTTAACAACTTAATGGGTCAAATTACACATGAGACAGTATAAACTACTGCCACATTTCCAAAAATATTATTCTATTTATCATAAACCACAAAACATGATCTGGAATCGATAGTTACCCTGTGGAAAAAACTTTGCTGTAGCTTAAAAGATGTAGAAAGTATATTTTTCTGTATGCAAACATTTTTACTGAATAATCTCAAAGTAATGAGAAAAAAAAGACAGAATGGAATGTAAACAAACCCATCAGAGAGCAATTTGACTCAACCAGAATGCAAATACGAGCATAACATTTTATATCCCGTGAAGAAACCATAAAAAGAAAAAAGATCAGCAGTCACGAGAGTTTGTTTATTGGTCTCTGACTGTAGCTTGGGAGAAATTTAAGATTAATACACATTAAATCGTATTGACTCACTGGATCCGTCTCCCACCTTCTTTTACCTTCAGCCCACTGAAAATGATGGGTAATCACATCGGCTCCCCCGCTGTCCTCTGTGAGCCACCGTCTGTGGAAACGCGTCTAATGCAGGTAATTATGTGGGAATGAAAGGCTCTATGGCTTTATGGATGAAGATTGGCATCTTGATGGATGCAGGGGTGGATGGGTAGGGGGGGGGGGTAGAGGGAGGTGGGGGTATGTCAGCTGTACAGGTGAGACTGAACAGTCACGACAGAAACACACACACATGCAAGTCTGAGAGACTTTTCTGTAAAGAAGCAGTAAACACATACTGCTGGTTGAGAAACGCTGCAAAGACCTTCAATTAGGTCCAGAAATCTCTTGGTTTTCTAAAACACTACATCATTTTCAATAGTTTTTAGACTGAAATAAATTTAAGATGCTTTGCTCCTGTCATTGATGTTTATTACATGAAAGAAAATAAAATCAGTCCCACGTGTCTCATTAAAAATGATCATTTTAATTGTTTGTGAGTATCATTAAAACACTGAGTGTTAAAAACCCAGAATTAGGGAAGTTACTGGCTGAATCGTTTGCTGGCAGTTCTGTTATATTATTAATTTTAATTAAAATTTATCCAAAAACATTCGATGACAAAGTGACAAACTGTTGTATCTTATCGGCTCTCTTCACCCTCACTGATCAAATAAGTCTAATGATCAGCCTCATTTATTAAACACATAATTTACGTCTTTTATTTTGTTTTTCTGTGTTTTGTTACAGAAATAGTTTTTTAGCAGGATAAATATTCTGCTTTTTCTTTTACCAACCTGAGATCTTTGACGTCTCTTCTTGCTTGAGTAACACAAAGAAACTTCCCCTCCTGCAGCTACAGCGGCAAAAAAACTCCCTCCAAAACCAAAAAACTCACCTGAAATCTGTGTCATGGTGTGTGGAAGACAAAAAAATACAATCTCTCAATGGTTTAATCCATAATTTTGGTCTCTGTTAGGGTCTGTAAAAGTTTTCTTTGTCCCTCGCTACTTTTCACTCAGTTTTGTTCTAGTTCCTGACCATTTTCAGTTTTTTTTTTTGTTATTTCTTTGTTGAGCCAGCTAACTCTGACTCATAAATCAGTCAGACGTTAAAATGCTCCAAAACTCAATGATCGATTTAAGGATTATGTTTCACGCAGGTTCTGTCCCTTTATGACATGATTTTCAATGTTCATTTGCTATAAATATATACTTTTTAGGTCTGATATTTCTTCTTGTCCTCCATCTTCTCACTTTCCATAATTTACGAGCACAAATTACAAAAACATATTGTTTTGTGGAGATTCAAGAACTGGGCAGAATCAAAGTCCCAAGAAAACAATTTAAATACCTTGAGAAAACCTGGAGAACTGTTTAAAGAGCCCTTTCAATCTGTCTGCATTGAAATTCAGCTGGTTTTGTCAGGCTTCGGGCAGCAAATCATTAAAGAAGCCTTTCCATTAAAAACTGTTTTTCTGTTCAGGTCAACAACTTCTCTTTCAGTTTTAATCTCTCAAACTACGCAGGTGGCAATAAAACCCGAGTTCGGACGGCCTGTATCTGTTTCGTCACAACTCCTTTGTTCATTAGTTTTCGGCAGCTCCCACAGTTGAAACCACGCCTAGCATGCTGCTGGCTAAAAGCTGTAGCATAAGAGGTAACAAACCGGAAGACACAACGTGTCCTGTTGCCATGTGCAGCGGGGCAAGAAACAGTATACCTTGCTCTCATAGGCTAGTTTGTTAGCCAATCTGAGTCCAGCAAATAATGAAGAGGCCATTTCATACAAATTTCAGGACTTTGTGGTTATTTCTTAAGTATTAACCTGTAATATGAAACAATTAATACCTTAAAAAAGTCAGGAAACACTGATTAACAGACCTTTCAATCTGTCTGCGTCAAAATTCGGCTCGTTCCGTCAGGCTTCGTCAGCAGCTCGTTCATATTCATTATTCAACTTTGCTGGACTCTGATTGGCTAACAAACTAGCCTGTGAGAGCAAGGTATACTGTTTCTTGCCCGCTTAACATGGCAACAACAGATGTTCTCTCTTCCTGTTTGCTACGTCTTATACTAACAGCTTTTAGCCAGCAGCATGCTAGGCGTGGTTTCAACTGCGGGAGCTGATGAATACTAACGAACAAAGGAGTTGTGACGAAACAGATACAGGCCATTCGAACTCGGGAGAACTCGGGTTTTATTGCCACCTGCGTAGTTTGAGAGATTAAAACTGAAGAGAAGTTGTTGACCTGAACAGAAAAACAGTTTTTAATGGAAAGGCTTCTTTAATGAGTTGCTGCCCGACAAAACCAGATAAATTTCGACGCAGACAGATTGAAAGGTCTGTTAATCAGTGTTTCCTGACTTTTTTTAATTATAAAATGTTTCATATTACAGGTTAATATTTAAGAAATAACCACAAAGTCCTGAAATTTGTGTGAAATGGCCTCTTTAATATCACTTTAAAAGCTGTTTTGTTCATTTAAAGTGGTATATTTCTACATTTGGGCTGATTTAAAACTTTTGCACAGTAGACACATTAATGTACAATGTTTTGACATCGACTGGACACCAGACTATTATTTAACTTTACTGACTGAGCTACTTTACGTCAGAGCCAGTTCTACACTGAAATGAAAGACCTCAGCTCTGTTTGCTCCAAATACCTGCAGTGTTGAGGTAATCATCTGTAAAATATCTAAACGGAATGTGCAGATAATGGCGGACTATTACCTTTAACAGTGGAGGCTTTTTCATCCACGCAGAACATAAAGTGTGCGTTGTATGAAACAAGATTAATGGCAGGCAATCGGACTCAGTTTACCATGTTGTTGCATCGTGAGCTCACTGTGCGCTGGAGGATTCAATAACACAATAAATAAATAACAGATTACCTGTGTGTTGTCCCCATGGACAGTAGACTTTAGAAAGGACATGAAATTGAACTACTATTGACTGTCTATCGAAGGTTTTGAAACATGATTCATCAAGAAAAACTAGAAAAAAAAAGCTTTTGTGCTGGAAAATAGATGTAAAATAAGTCAAACAGCTATTTAGATGGTAAGAAAAGTCATTTGTTTTGGGTGAGCGGTTGATATTGGAGATAGAAATCTACCAAATAATTAGCAAAAGTAAACATTCCAGAAGTTGTGGTACAAAGTAGGGTGTGGACGGCTTGAATTACTTTGAAAGAAAAAGGTTCTGCTCTCCTCACTGCGGCTGAATCTAATTTTTTTTCTGATAACCACTTAATGGTATATTGACCACCTGATGCGTTTCCTCCAGGTGAACCTGGTCCTGTAGAATGAGTTTCTTTCTCCTCATCCTGGTCTCAGACGTTTCACAGTCCTCAGCTTTAAGATCCCCCCCCCACACACACACACACTCCACCCCAATCAAAGCTCTTATCATTTAATATTCTTCCTTCTGGCTTTACTTCATGTCACTTTCACTGTGAGCTTCCAGTTTTTCTTTAAGTGAATCATTGTCTGTCACCAAATTCTTTTAAATACTGATTACATGTCTGTGTGTCTGTTGCAAACCAAATCTGCTTCCTCATTGATACAAAAAACGTTTTCAACAAATGCAAATGGACGTAGAAAATGAAGAAATGTCCTGGAACAGGTGTTTTTGCTTTGGTGGATCCATTTCCCCCCCCTTTTGGGCTCTTTTGCATTAACATGTTAAAAAGTCAACAGGATTCTGCAGGATTCCAGAGAAAACCTGCTCTGTAGCATCTGTTTCCCTCTGGAACTACAGGCCTAATGTATTAAAGCAGTACAAAATAACTTTTACAACTTTAAACTGTTTTGAAACTTGTCTAAGTGGATACTCACCGAAAAACATGTTCAGCTTCTGGACCCGATGGCTTTATAATAGACTAAATAACTTCAGTAATTCGGGTTGCAACAGGAAGGGGTGTTCTGGTGACTTATGCTGCCCTGATGTAAAATGCCTCCATAGTACAAATTGACAACTTACAGTATTTCATAATGAGATTTCATTTGAAGTTTATACAGTATTCTTGTTTATGGCGAGTGTGTTTTGTTAGTTATTTAATCACATTTTTAGGATCCTTCCCTGATATTTTCTATATAAAAGCCCTCTGGGCCCTTGGCGGCCATTGTTGGGTCCTTCTCCTCTGGGTGTGTCCAAACATTTGCCTGTCGCTCTGACAATGCAAAGAAAGTAAAAATAACATCATATTTAATGTTCCTGTCCTGGGAGAATGTATTTGATAGGTAAAATGTATTTATGGAAAAATATAACAACAAAAATAAACTATAAATCTGTTTATTGAAGTCAAGACTGTGGAACGGAACATGTGTGTAGCACATCTCAACAGGTAGCATATTTCAACAGAACACCGGTTCCAGCGATGGCCTTCTGAGACACGGCCGAGGAAAAGTTATTCAGTACTGTTTTAATATTTAATATAAGAACACCTTTAAAATAGTTGAACGTTTTTAAACGATAATCTTACAATATGTTCTGCATTAATGAATGTTTTAAGACTCGTCCCTGGTCTGTTCTGCAAAATGTTCCACATATTAAAGGCTGAAGAAAACCATCTGTTAGACAGTAAAACTTCTGTTAAATTCCTCCTAACCTTGTCCATCTTTTCCTTGAACTCACCTGTCTGTCCTTTTTGTTTTTCTTTTCCTCTCAGGTGTCCGATGACTCATCAGACTCCCCAGAGCCGGAGCCCCTCACCTGCATGGAGCCCTTTCTGGTGCGGAGGCTTTCTTGCCGGACGGTCCAGCTGCCCCCTTTAGCCTTCCGACAGGCGGAGCAGTATTACTGTGATCGTAAGCCTGAGCCAGACACAGTCACTGTTCCTCCTCGGCCCACAACACTGCCATTACGCGCACCGCCACTCATCGCCATCACCTCCGCTGACACCAGCAGGTAGGAGGACATGGTTCTCTGCATCTCTGCATATAGAAAATGATTTTAAATGGAATGTTATTGGTATAATGAGTTTCAAAGTCGAATAGTTTGGTGGATTGACACGCTGAAGTGGCTGAGGGCAGAAATTCAATAATTACATGACACAGGTTGAAAAACCCCCTGAAATGCAAGTCACTTATTCCAAGGCTAAGCCATGTTTCTATAGCAACATGAAGGGGTATCTCCTTCACAGAAAAAGTTTCTGAATTTTAGTTGTATCATTTCTCTAAAACTAATTTTATAAGAAAAATGATACAACTAAAATCTGTGTTATGATAGTTTAAACGGTTATTTGCAACATCTTATTTAAAAACTGATTTACAAGGTGTCAGAGGTCTGATTCAGACTGACAGCATCAGGTTGTGGCTGTTAGCTGGAGGCATTGCAGCACTTCGCCACGCTTCAGAGAAACTTAATCAGTTGTATCCAAATCTCACTCAGACACAATGAAAAGATCAATAAACTGAGCTTTGTTCACCGAGAGATCGAAAGGCGCCATCGTCATAGATACTGACTTTGCTAAATCAAGAACGCGGGATCCCAATCAGCGATAGTCCCGTCTAAAGAAATCCTGTTGTCTCACAGGAAAAGTCAAAGTCTTTCAATTACTATGTGGGTGGAAGAAGTAGAAAAAAAAAATATCAGCACTTCCTGGAATGAACGGAAAACAAAAAACTTTACTGGTGGATTGGATCCAGATGATTTAGTCATTGTGTGAAAGTATAGGTAGTTTGGTGTCTGACTTGAAAGAGCTGATTCTCACAGTCCAATTTTCTCTAAAATACACTGGCATTCAATCGGACGTGAATCACAGAGGAAGCATTCGATGTGTTGGACGTTTTGTTCTGCCTGAAGAGACTGAATGCTAAAAAAAATATTGTTTATTTATTCTTATTGTCAAAATGAAAAAAATAAACAAATCTCTGTTAGCGTTAGCAAATGTTAGCAAAACTTTGGCTTGATTATAGGAGCAACTCAGAGCTAATGAGGAATTTAGATTTTTTGTGGTATTAAATAATTAGGCTGCACAGTGGAGCAGATTGTTCACACAAAAAAGGTCGCGAGTCCAATTCCCAGCTGGGGCGTCTCTGCATGGATGTAGCATGTTCTCTTTGGATTTTCTTTTGACAGCTTTGAGTTACTTTGAGCTATAATTTGTTTTACTTAAGAACATAAAATCTTTCTTCTGAAATGGAAAAGTAAGTAAAACGGGGATGTTAATTGCTGCTCTTAAACCCAACCCAGACACAGGACACATCTGTTAAAATGTTTAAAGAAACCAAATGGCTTTAATACAGTTAAAAGCAGAAACGGATGATGCTGCAGGAATTAGACAGTTACAAAATCAGAACAAATTGAGTCTCAGGACAAAATAAAAAATAATCTGAAGCAAAGAGAACGAAAAGCAGAGCTCAATAATCAATGAGAAAAACTTCAACACTTGGATGACTCATGATTGCAGTTATTTGACTTAAGCATTCAACATATACAGCTGCAGTTCAGCCCCCAAAATATTACCATCTACTGAAACTCTAAGAAGTAAAATGTTACTACAACATTTCCAAACTGAGTGATGGGAAGAACTCGTCTGGAAGTGTTTTGTTTTTCTGGCACTGACGCTGAATCAACTCGACCCTGATTAAAGAGGAACTTTCCTCCATCCTTCAAAAACATGTTCAGCTTTTCTGTGAAGAATAAAACTTCAAACTTCAGCTGACAAACATCTTAAAGCCGAAACCTTGAACATTAAAGAACAAGGAGTTAACTGACCTCAACCCCAATGAACACCCACCAGGTACAAAGACAAATCACAAAGGTGTTGAAGAAAAGTGAAACACTGATGCCAAATAGATTTAGAATTATTAATCAACTTTTACTTAGACCTAATTTATTGAATAAACTGAAAACAAGATGTTTCTTTCTGTGAATCTGGACAAAAATGAAACATGGTGGTAAATGATAAATACTTTCTTCAAAGAGGACCTTCCATTAAACATTTTTTCTGAGGTTTCTGTTGAATATTTTAGCTCCACAGGTGTTCTTACCTTCATAGTGGGTGAAAACAGGTCAACAACTTCTCTTTCAGTTTTAATCTCTCAAACTACGCAGGTGGTGATAACACCCAAGTTCTCCCGAGTCTGAACGACCTGTATCTGTTTCATCACAACTCCTTTGTTCGTTAGTATTCATTAGTTCCGGCAGTTGAAACCACACCTAGCATGCTGCTGGCTAAAAGCTGTTAGCATAAGACGTAGCAAGCAGGAAGACACGATGTCTAACGTTGCCATGCGCAGTGGGGCAGGAAACGGTATACCTTGCTTTCATAGGCTAGTTTGTTAGCCAATCAGACTCCAGCAAATTTGAATAACGAATATGAACGAGCTGCTGATGAAGCAGCCTGACGAAAGGAGCCGGAACCACCCGAATTTTTATGCAGACAGATTGGAAGGTCTGTTAATCAGTGTTTCCTGATGTTTTTTAGATATAAAATGTTTCATATTACTGGTTAATACTTAAGAAATAACCACAAAGTCCTGAAATTTGTATGAAATGGCCTCTTTAAAAGGCTGGTTTGTTGTACATTAATCATAATATTTGAGATTTAATGCTTATGATGAAAAGATCTGACAAGAAAATGTCATTCAGTATAAGAAGGTTCTTATTTAGCAGCTTTCAGATCAGTTTCCTGATTCATTAATGCAACTTAACTGAAATAAAAATAAAAGTGAATTAAGTTTCTTTAAACAACAACAAGCTGCATCTCTAAAAGGAAGGAGGTAATAAAAGGTTTGGCTGCAGTAGAGAGTACCCTCGCTGTTTAGTGGACTAATAACATGCAAAACGTTGGTATTTAAAAGCTTCTCCATCTGGCTTCAAACGGTGTGACTCATCACACACTAACAGATTTCTGTTCTTCACCTCTGTCCCTCACTAATATTAACATTAAAAGTAAATCCCAGAAATGTCATAAGAAATAAGATTTCAGCAGAGTTACTGCTTTCTTTCTTCATTGATTCATTTTGCAGAAATTCAATAAACGTTTGTTTGTACAAATTATCAAAAGAACGATGCAATACAAATATGTTCTCAGAAACAACAGCCAAATCCCAATCTGTGAGAAAGTATCAAAGAAATGTGGATGAAATGAAGTTTGGCAGAGACAAACACTGATTCTCTGAAGGGCGAGAGAGAACTCTATCCAACAGCATGTTGTATTAGAGAGAGAGCCCCAGTGGGGAAATCATAATTTAACTCTGAGAGCGAAAATCCAGCCAGACGATTTGAAGCAGTCTGTGAAGTCAGTGGTCGAACCTTTCTGTCATTGGAAAATCCCCATCGTCTTCATGGAAACGTAACTCAATCGTCTCGTTAACTCTGACTCATCTTTGATCATGATGACATGCTTCAAAACGCTCCCACTTATACACATAAATCCACCAGCGTAGAAGTCCACACATCATCAAACTCTTCTCTCCTTTATGTGCTCGTTGTTCTGCGTTTGTTACAGATTATTAACAATCCAGAAAAGAGCGTTGTGGTTCTGCTCGTTAACTCATTCACCGCCATTGACGACTAAAGTCGTCTTTTGCGTTTTTTAACGGGATGGTTGAGGGAACGACCGCGCGCACCTTGAGAGTAAATATCACACCTCAAGTTGTTCTTACTTCATGTGATCGTGATGATAATCCATGAAAGAGGAGCGAGTTTTGGGAAGCCATTATGTGTAACACGATGTGCAACGCAGGGGCGCAACGCAGGAAAACTTGTGCAGCTCACACTTCAACAAGGTCTGTGTCGCAGTCGCAAAAGTTTGGATAGAGAAAAATGAAGACAATCAACGCAGGCTGCCGAGCTCACAGCACATATTTCATCCCAGCCAGAGACCTCCATTTTTTGCAGACGGTCCGAGTCACCTGACCCAGATGCGTCAGATGAGCGGTTCCTGTCTGGATCAACCAGGACGTGTCAATAAAACACCGTTTATTAGTGTCAAAGACACTTTTCTCATTTCACCAAAACCCTGTTTTCTCCCATTTTCTGTCAGAAAAAAGGGTTTTCGTTGAAATCACCTATTTTCTACAGCAGATTGTGAAAGAATGGAAAAAGCTAGAAACAAGCTGTTTTTTCCTGATGGAAGTAGAGAGTGTACTCTTTGTTTTGATAGTTTTGGTGTTTATATAGTCATAAAGCACAATATTCTGTGGCTCTTCAAAAACAGTAAAAAATGCTCCAAAATGCTGTCAGTGAAGAGCTTTTCTGTTCACAAAACAGCTGGCAGCCAATGAGTTAATAAAAGGCCTATAGATGTTTCCAGGCTTTGATAAGAGCGAGTGTGTGAAACATTGAAAGTGTGACGCTACTAATTTGAGGTCAGATTTCAAGCAAAAAAGGAATCTTCATCATAAATCTGAGCCACGAGTTTATTCCTGAACAAATGTTTGAATGAATTTGTTCATTGTTTGTTTTTTCAAGAATTTCTTCAGAGTTACATTATGACAGAATCCAACACTCAGTATGAGGAAACATGGCTGGATAGAATAAAAGAAAGAACGATGTGGATCAACACAATGTTTCTGTCTGAGGGACTTTCTGCAAACTTTAATGAGACTTTCAGGAAAGTTTGAACAGCTGACCGCTCTAATGTTCTAATGTTTGCTGCTTTTTCTTTCCTTCTTATTTATAAAAGGAAAAAAGAAATAGTCCCGTCACCTTCTCCTCTGTTTCAGACAACAGTATCGACTAGTTTCAATTACCTCAGAACTGTTTCTTGTCTTGTGATTTCTCAGACGAGAACTTGGAAACGTTTTTGTCATCTTTGCAATAGTTCTTGGAACACAAACACAGACGTCTTGGCCAATAAAAAAAGTCCCACCCTTTCAAGTTTAGTTGGACCAGGATTTTGTTTTGCTGGTGCACCGCTGTGTAAGTCAGCACAGATTCTTGAGAATAATTAAATAAAAGTAATGGAAGAATTTTAACAAGGATCTTAACTTTGCTTCGATCTTGATTTAATATTAAATCAGTGATGATGGCGAGGACTGAAATAATATGACTTCAGAATATAAGATGGAGATTAACCTTAAAGAGGCCCTTCCATTAAAAACGTTTTTTCTGAGGTTTCTGTTGAATATTTTAGCTCCACAGGTGTTCTTACCTTCATAGTGGGTGTGAAAACAGGTCAACAACTTCTCTTTTAGTTTTTATCTCTCAAACTACGCAGGTGGCGATAACACCCGAGTTCTCCCGAGTCCGAACAGCCTGTATATGTTTCATCACAACTCCTTTGTTCGTTAGTATTCATCAGCTCCCACAGTTGAAACCATGCCTAGCATGCTGCTGGCTAAAAGCTGTAGCATAAGACATAGCAAGCAGGAAGACATGACGTCTGATGTTACCATGCGCAGCGGGACAGGAAACAGCATACCTTGCTCTGATAGGCTAGTTTGTTAGCCAATCAGAGTCCAGCAAATTCAAATAATGAATATGAACGAGCTGCTGATGAAGCAGCCTGACGGAAGGAGCCGGAACCACCCGAATTTTTATGCAGACAGATTGAAAGGTCTGTTAATCAGTGTTTCCTGACGTTTTTTTAGATATAAAATATTTCATATTACTGGTTAATACTTAAGAAATAACCACAAAGTCCTGAAATGTGTATGAAAGGGCCTCTTTAAGTTTTGTGACATTAATCGCAGTTTAACGAGAGGACAGTTAATTACAATGAAAACTCAGAGATACAGTGATGCTGTTCATTTACTGTTAGATTTCTATTGTCTTTGACATCTTTCTACAACAAGTAAACATTTTATATTTCTTTATAAAACACACACACACATTGTATGGAAAGTGCTGCATGATGGCACAGTTGGTAGAGGTTTCAAAGTTAGATAAATCACAGGAATAAACTACATGCCATGAATTTATTTGACAACCAGATGGACCCTCACCACCCCAAATGCTGCGATTTAGATGATAGTAGCTGAAAAGCTATGGGTATTGTGAGGGTTATGATGACCTGTATTCCTTAAAGAAATGCACTTTCTGTGTCAGTTTTAAAATATGATCATTGTCAACGACTCTCTGCTATTACCAAAACAAATTTTAGCTCAAAATGTGTGTAACTGACTGAGTTTTTAGCCATTTTTGTGTTGTCTGTGGCAGCCATCTTGAAGCAGGCGGACTCCAGTAAATAAATTGTAGATGTAAAGACTTTCAGACATAAAAAGTTTTGGTATCACTGCAAACACACTGGATACAAACTCGTCACCCGCTCCTGAAAGTTCAAAGCTGGACAATAAAATGAGAAGCGAGCAGGATGTGTGTTTATCTCAACGGATATCGTTACTGCAGTTTTTACCAATAATACTGCATGTTTTCCTAAAATCATGAAACCCTAATGGAAAGGTTGGAAATGTCGATGTATCAAATAGCACATAGAAACACATGCTGATCACGCTGACAGATACGCGCCCCATGAGAGTCGGATCTGCCGGCACAAATAATGAAACGCTGATAAACAGGAGCTGAAGCGCAACTCTGTTTACATTTACATGATTGTTTTCATGTTTTGAAAGCTGTGACTTTTATATTTGCATTAAAGACAAGGCTCAACAATCTACTAACTGAAAGAAGCAAATATATTATAAAATATGCAAAAACAAAAAAGTATCTTGACACAAACAGAGATAAATGAAAGTGTCGGTATATTGATTACCTGAACACTAAAAGGCCATCATGAGGCTGTTTTGTTAGAAATCAATTAAAAATAAACTGTTTTTTCCTTCTTATATTTACAGACACAAACACACATTCATCTTGTTTTGGGTGCAGATGTACAGATCAACCTCCTCCTCCCTGATACTCATCTGATACAAGCAGTTATTCCCTCTTAATTAAAATTCTGCTTTGCTTGCCGGGAGGATCTGATTGGGTTCATTCTGCTATGTGTGAAAGAACATGAGGCTAAACATAATTTCCAAGGAGAAATATTTATGCTCCAACATTTTTGTTGTTTGTGCCAATCATAATTATAAAAAATTGAAGGTTTATTAAACTGTTTCAGCTAAGAAACTAGCTGATGTGAATCAGTCGAGCATAGCTGATAACCTGATCTGTATAATGAGCTCAACATTGGAGCAGTCAGGTTAAATCACTATTTATTGACTGCACTATACTTACCTCAGCCAAAATCCTTTAGCTCCAGTCCAACAGTCAAACGCAGCCTAAGCAGTAAACACACCGAAACTAAAACAGCAAATAGAACAAATTAAGAGTATTATTGTTTGATAGTTGCATAAATAGTATTTTTTTTAAATGCACAAACAAATCAAGCTGCAGCACGTGTTCTGTACAGTAAGTCCTACAGTTAACCTTAAACGTGGAACATTACAGAGTCCACCCATGACCTTGAATGCAACACACGCTCGAGCTCTTTCTCTCTTTGTGCTCTGTCCTGCCACTTTTGTTTTCAGCCACCTTGTTCCTGCAGGATTACATTTCTGCAGCAAAAGCACAGGAGATTACGTCCCAACATCACGAGCTTCCAGAGTAATGGGGCTCGAGCTGCACAGTGGGGGTGCAAAGGAGGGGAGAAAGTACTGTAAGTGGCATTCCCCATTGACTCCCTCTTTTTCATTTAGAACAGGAGGTGAGATTTAACAAGGTGGCAGGATGTTTGCGTTCTTCCATAACTCGTGCACACGCTTCCTGCACGGATCAGTAGTTTAATTAATTGCATATGTTAATTGCCACGAGGCTTTTGCATTCTTTACCTGGGTATTATCCACTTTTAGAACAAAACGGATCATTTTTTTGAAAGAAGGAACCGGTTCAGAGTCTGGTCACCTGGCTCTCTGCCCACTCCCACATCCTGCTTGGCACTCACGGAGGATTTTAGGGGAGGTGCTTTGGGTGGGTCCCTCATGTTTTATGCAATTTCCTATTGCCTATATCCCGTCGGCGTTTGCTGGGACTGGACGCCCGACTAAGAAAAGGGGGACCGTCGTGGTCATGTCCGGATGGCTCCACGCTCCAAAGTTTGCAAATTGCGGAGCGACCAGTCGCGTTGTCTTGTCCTGTTGTGAACATCTGCTGCAGCTGGCACCTTGCAGACATGGGCGTGCGTGGACGGAGAGTGGAACACATGGAGTCTGGACTCAGCTGTTTCTCCCCTCTGTAATCTCACTCAGGGACACTTTGCCCTGTTCTAACCGCAGAAGTCTGCCTCGTAATGCGTAAATGGATCAATTCCTGTCTCTGTTTGTTGTGTTTACGCGTGATTTTAATGATAAAGTTGATGGCGTCAAATTCATCACATGAGTTTAAAACGTCAAACTGGACGTGAAACACATGTCAACTAAAAAAAGTTGCGATAATTACAAGAATTTTATTGTATTTCTATTTTAAGCACTTTATTTAGAGGTGCTGTCAACTTCCTTCCTCTCACCTTTTTATTCAGTTAAATGCAACATAGATCTTATTGAAAAATAATATTTTTATAAAAAGCAAAACAACGCGGACTGGACGATGGACCCTGCAGGTGGACAAGTGGGGACGGCATCTTTGGTGGCCGGCGGCGGAACAGGCGTGAGTGCAAAGGCGCCCAAACATCTGTGGAGGCAGCAGAACCAGGCGACGCTCTCTCCGCTCCACCACGCGCTGGTAGTGCGCAAGAACAACCGCGTGAGACAAAGAGGCTTTTCGGACACCGAGAGATACCTCAAGCCGAGGAACATGGACCGGACTTACGCAGTGGACACGGGCCACCGACCCGGGCTGAAGAAATCCAGGATGTCGTGGCCGTCGTCTTTTCAAGGTCTTCGACGGTAAGGACAAATAAAGAAAACTGCTTCTTCCGGCTGCTTTCTTTTTAATTCTCTCTCGATGAGGATGAGGATGAGGATGGGCGTTAGGAACATGACTCGAGCGGAAAAGTGGTTCGGATTGTATTTAGTTGTAACTTTGAGCAGGTTTTAGTGTCTGTTTGGTTCCTTTTTGACTCAGTTTTGCATGACTTTCTGTACTCAGAACATTTATCAAGCTGTGATGGAAGAAGATGCGGTGAAACTATATGATGTGCTTATAATATTTAAACCAGGGAGGTTTAAATAATTAAAATTAACACAATGTAATCGACATTAATTCTTGGTCTAAATTTCCACTTTTCAGACAATATTCTCCATATACATTTTTACATCTGCTGGTTGAATTTAGGTCAGTAAAACATGTCAGTCTGAAGAGAATGTGTAAATTATTTTTAATCACAAAAATGAGCTCAACTGATGTCACAGCCATCTCTTCAGATTCTATATTTTCTTTAGACATTCTGTTTAGGTCATAATTGTCCCAATGTGCCGACATTCTAAGTGACGGTGGAAGTAATTGGTTGGCTTTGAACAGAGAAAGGTCAGGGGAAATCTTGATACGTGCTGTTTCCAGAACCCAGACACCTCCTTGTGCTGTATTGAGTCATGCAAACCTTGTACTTTTATTATTTCTGGCTGGATAAGTGCACATTATTATCATTTATTTGGAATTACACTGATTTCTGTGGAGGAGAGAGATGTAACAGCTTTAACTGAATCATCAGGAAAATCTCACTACATATGCTTCATGCTGGGTCTGCAGCCATTAAGAAAGTGGTGACAGTGATGTTTTTTGCAGTTAACAGTCGTTATAGGGAAGCAGTCTGCATCCAGAAAGACAAAATAAAAAAAAAAAAAAGCAGCTCTGCACAGACGGCCAGGGTGTGCAGGGAAATGTTTCTGCTCTAATTACTCACTTGTTCTGGGAAAGAAGGAGGAGAGACGAGGGGGGAAAAGGACCAAATGTAATGCAATCTGAGAAGGTCACCTCAGCTCATCGACTTAAGTGAACGCAGCGGATGGAAGTTTGTGTCAGATGGCTCCCTGTTTTCTACCTTTCCTCCGCCTCTGAATGTGGGTTTTTGGATGAGTGATATTCGCCTGCAGGTCCAGTCAGCACTCAGCATCAGAAAGCGCTCTGGCTCGTCTGGCTGACAGACAGAATGGTTCCTGTCACACTGGCAGAACAGTCACCAAGAGGAGGAGTGAGAGCATAAAGCAATGTGCTGAACCAAAACACTCATGTTCAAATTTGATTCTGAAATGTTAGAAATAAATAAATAAAGATGCAGTTCCGAGACACGCAGGATTATTTGAGCTCTATTCCCATTTGCTTCAGGAGGGAAATTAGGCTACAATTAGATTAACTCAAACAAATCAAATTTCACACAGGAGGCTAATTACGTAAGAGGCACATCGATCTCCTGCACATACACTAAATCTAACACCAGGTCGTATATTACAGATAAACATACTATTATTTGCCCCGAAAGAGTCGTTTGATTTGTTTATGTGCATCAGTTGGATGTTTGTTTCACGAGCTCGTGTTTTATTGTCCGTGAATGTCAGAACACAGAAACCTTTTCATCCAGCATAGAAATAATTATCAATTTGAGTTAAAGCATGACTTTTTTCGAGACGGACCAAAACAGTTTCAAGAGATGTTTTTGTTTTTGGACATTTTAAAAGCAAATCTGTAAATTTATACTTAAAGCTTTGCTTTAAATTTTTTTTTACCAGTGAATCAAACGTCCTGTCATTTAACCAAACTTCTGGGCTGGAAACCCTTTCAGTGCAGTCATACGGAGGCTGTGGCTACTTGAAAGGAAAGAAAGAAAATCTATTTCCTCTCCAGCCTTAAGAGCCTTTTATTTATTTATTTATTTTTCTGCTTTCAGGTTCTCCTGAGCCTACACTCTGCTGGCGTGTGATGTATGTGTTGTTTACATTGAAACCAGGTTTCTGACTGACTGTTTCAAATGGAAAGACAGCAGAAGGTCGCATTTCTTCACACACAACTCCCCCCCCCCAAGCAACCAAGATGTGACTGGAAGCCTAACAAGACATGATTATTATAAGTCAGAAACGCCGTGCCTGAGTAGGAAATTAATAAGAAATGTCAGTTTGGTTAACAAGTGCAGTTGATGTCTTTCTGTTTATATAGAGACAGACAGGAAATTTTGGCCTGAGAGGATTGATGTCCGTGCCAAGTAGCCGGTTTTGGTGAAGCACGTTCCCCTGAATGTGTCACAGTCTCATCCGGGTCATGGCGCTGCTCAAAGCATCCGTGACCTCAGTAAAAACCTCGAGCATCCTTTGATGAAGAGATGACATCTCTCTCTTCCTTCTGCTGCTGCTCGCCTTTGTCTGCCATGAGGCTGCTGCAGGGCTTCTTCTCTTTATCTTCAGGAGACGTCGATGAAGAAGAGGAGCGTGATACCCTTTCTTTTCTCTGTCCAATAGTTGAGATACGGTTATCTCGTATGTTGAGATGAAAATGGAAACAAGAAAAACATCTAAAAAAGAAAAGCAGGGATAGTTGTTGCATTTGGAGATTTGGTCCTGTACTTTCAATCTGAGCTGCATTTGACAGCCACATTTTATTTATTTTTTTAGTAAGTCCTCATACTCTGAATGGCATTTGCAGAGTGAGGCTTTTAACCAGTAGGAGGTGTAACCCCTGGCTATGTCATTAGATCCCAAGAGTGTTCATGATGGAGGCAGAGACTGCTACTGCGTATGTGGCTATATATAATCTATGTATCAGCTAGTCAGTACCTTAATCACAGTCAGACTGCTTCTACAACACGTTCACTATCCAGCAGCACTTCCAGGATTGTGAGAAGTGTCAAATAAGGTCTAATAAACGCACTGCAGTCATACAACTTCCTATTAGAAGAGAATAGTATCATGGTGGGTCGTAAAATGAAGAGTAATGTTTTTCAATCTGTGAGTTTTTTCTATTATAGTTTGAGTCGAGGAATAAAAGGAAAATGTTAGAAAAATCACAATCTGAATTAGAAAAGATAATGATGCAGATGTTCAGGGGTGAAAACACGATGTTAGTTTGTTAAAAAACTAAACACAACCCCCCAAAAACCAACGCCATGCTGCTTTGGTCGTTATATGTAGCCTTGTATTTAATTATTTAAAGCCTTTTTTACGACAAAACCTATACAAATAATATTTGGTTTAAGATGTGCAATAAATGTTCAATATGAGAGAATTAAAAAAAAACATAATTCTGTTTTGTTATGCAGTTTTTGCGTAATTGTGCAAACAGCTTCATTTTCATCTTTTCACACCAAAACTGACTTTACTTGAAGCCTTTTTCTGGGAAGGGACATTTATTAGCCCTTTCTGCTCACGGCTGTTAATGATTTATTTTAACGTACATCCAGAACTGACAGCGTGATTGAACGATCGCTGACTGAAATTTAATTGTTCATTAGAATTCAATCAGTCAGGGAAATCTTTCAGATTCCTATCAAACATTTAGAAACATTCAGTTTCCTGATCAAACATAAACCTTCTTACAGCAAACACAGATGAGATTTCAACACAGTAAATTATTTGTAACAAATCCACTGGAATATCTTTTTATATTTATTTTGGGATGTAATTTCCTGTTTATAGCTATAAAATATAATTCTGTAAAGCAACTGAGAATTAATACTATTTAAACTTATTTATGGATGTTTGCTTTGTGTTCTTGAAAATTACTTGTAATCTGAGTTACATGGAGAATTTAAGGGATTAGATTGGGAAAAAATGACTAACATTTGCTTCTTTTTTTTTTTAAATTGTTAGTTGATTAACTTCAGTGTCATCAGTTAAAATTTATCATCTCATTAAACACAGTTAAAGGGATATTAAACTCATTTTTGCACTGATCCATCAATCCTGACATTTCCCACTAATGTTGTTTAGACATACTGCTAATTTTATCTGGATGAGCTTGATTTTTATCATTTGTGTGTTTGACACGAGTTTCTCCTTTTATTAATATGACCTGGTATAAATAAGGATAAAGTAAGGAAGTATTTTTTTTGTAATGTTTTCCCTCTCACTTGTTAGTTTTGGGTACATTCAGATATAAACACTGTGTCTTAAAGGAGCCTCATATACCAACTCGTTTGTATCATCGGGGTATTTTTGAAGCTACAGAGGAGTTTTCAGATTATCTGATTGGTTGTTGAAGTGTCACTGCATTTTCATTGGAGTTTAAAAGGAAGCTGCAATTGTGGCGTTTGTGTTGTTATTAACATTCTGACGAATCTGGAGCTGCGTGTTTAATGGTCATGAGCAGAAGCTGCTTGAAAAGCTGAAGTTTAGGTGCAGTGTAATGACGTGCAACCAGCATCATTCAGATTACAGTAATGATCTCAGTCACTAACATCCTGGAAGAGGCTGCAGACGCTCATTTTTTTTCCAGTGCTGATAAAGATGTTGCAGCAAACTTTGCTGACATCTGTTCCAGGTTAGCAGCAGCTTCCAACCTCTGATGTAAAATCAGCTGAAGTGAAAAGGATGATTTGATTTTAAAGAGGCCCTTCCATTAAAACTGTTTTTCTGAGGTTTCTGTTGAATATTTTAGCTCCACAGGTGTTCTTACCTTCATAGTGGGTGTGAAAACAGGTCAACAACTTCTCTTTCAGTTTTTATCTCTCAAATTACGCAGGTGGTGATAAAACCCGAGTTCTCCCGAGTCTGAACGGCCTGTATCTGTTTCGTCACAACTCCTTTGTTTGTTAGTATTCAGCAGCTCCCACAGTTGAAATCACGCCTAGCATGCTGCTGGCTAAAAGCAGTTAGCATAAGACGTATCAAACAGGAAGACACGATGTCTGACGCTGCCATGCGCAGCGGGGCAGGAAACAGTATACCTTGCTCTCATAGGCTAGTTTGTTAGCCAATCAGAGTCCAGCAAATTCTAATAACGAATATGAACGAGCTGCTGCCGAAGCAGCTTGACGGAAGGAGCCGGAACCACCCGAATTTTAACGCAGACAGATTGAAAGGTCTGTTAATCAGTGTTTCTTAATGTTTTTTTAGATATAAAATGTTTCATATTTCTGGTTAATACTTCAGAAATAACTACAAAGTCCTGAAATTTCTATGAAATGGCCTCGTTAAACTAAATGTGTCTGCTTAAAATTTAATGGATGCGATCTTAAATTGACTGTAACTTTAACACAGTCAGTTATTGTTCAAATACATAAAAATACATCCAATCCGAACTCAAGATGTACATCTGAAGTATTACAATGATTTATTTTCATTCATTAAACCTCATTGTGTGGATGTAAACATGCCGTATATTCAGACACACACAGTAAAAACTCTATATGTTGGAACGATGCAGCAGTCGGTTGTGTGACTCTGATGCACTTTAGTGACACATTAACTCATTTCACTGAATGTCAACAATTTCAGTGTCATAAAGAAGCAGCAGAAATTGTTTTGAGGCCAAAACGACCAAAACGTCTGTTTATTCATTAAACAGACTATCTATGTTAATTTAAACCCACATAAAAAAGGCTGTAAAGCACTTTGCACAGATGGAAAAAATAAAGGAAATTACTCAGAGTAAAATAATGGATTTTTATCAAACGGATTAGAGCCTGAAATCAGGTGCAACAACTGAGAAAATGTTTAATGCACACATCTACTATGTGCAGCACTGCTGATGGATGGGTCAAATAGATTCTGTTTGGGGAAACCTATTCATCAAATGTCAAAACAAGACAATGTCCAGCATCTTTAACAAGCTGTGTGTAACTGGCTCTGGGGAAACATTGCTGCCCATTATAAGAAGAAGTGCTTTAACATGGTGAAATCTGAAATAGAAACAGAACTCCTACAGTCAATGTGGAGCAGAGAAAACATTTTTACCAGCAGGAACAGGCTTTTGCTTTTCATATCCTTCCCCTGGCGCTCTCTTTTTTTTTCCCCTCACTGGTCATCTGTTAGCTTAATAAAATGTATGAAAACCATTTTTGAAGGACAGCCTTTCTTGTAAGAGGGCTGTGAGCCAAAGGGTTTCCAGACCGCCTGCTTGATTCTGGGTAATTCCCTTAGCTCTTGGCTGGCTGGTGCTGTTCTGATCATATTACACTCAACAGGGTGATAAAGACTGGAGCTGAGAGGGCAACTGGTGTGTTGTGGGGTCTGCTAACTGCTTTGAGGTTTACAAACTAGTGATGCCAAGACAACGATTGTATCTGATCGAATATCTAAAAAATTCAGAATGTGAATTTTAGTTTCATTATATTTCCACATTTTATTATATTTATAATTATTTTAAGCTGTAATAATCAACCTATAGGACATGTAATGTGGAAGTCGAAGCTGGCTGCAGTGTAAATTTTAAGTCCCGCCCCTCAGTGCAAATGAATGAGATATTGTGACTATGAGACTAAATGATAAAAATACACCTCAGATAATTTTTCCAGGTGTTAAATTCCACTGATTCATGTATTTCTTGTTCTTCTGCTACATGATTAAAGGTAATATTTACCTACACCAAAGAAAGGGAATGTTTTCTGCAGGGTCTGTTTGTTTGGTAGCAAGATAATGAAAAAAGGGATGATATTTTCAGGAAAGGTCAGAAATGGTGAAAGGAAGGAGTGATTAGATTTTGGGGGCAATCCGAATCACCATCTGGATCCAGGAACCTTTTTAAGGATTCCTTTTTAACAGATGTTCATGTAACTGAAACGTTTCAGGAGTTCATTAAATAAATAATTTTTTGGTGTTTGTCTGAGCTGCGCTCGCCGAGTGCTTTTCTAATATGTTCCGAGTTTAATTATTTACTAAAAAACAAACAGTTGTGTGATGGTGAGTCTCTTGTGTACAGACTCTGGCTCCAAAAATTCAATTTGGCAGTGACTGTAAACGGAATATTACGGCCTCAGTTCTGTACAAGAGAAGAAGACGTGTTTGGATATGACAACTTTAACTTTAACAAAAGGGATTTTAACCTTTTAGAAACTAGTATGTTTAAGTGAAAACTGTTTATTGAATAACATTATTATAATAATTAGATTGTACTATGGAATATAATATTAATGATAATAATAATTGGCCTCCTGCTGTGAGCAGAAAACATGTAGAATTTAGTGCAGCGTGTCTTTTGAGGAAACACTAATCCTCTTAAAGAGTTAGAGTTCTTACACATCTGTGTAGCAGCTATTTGTTATCATTTGGTATTATAGGCTAAACTGGACAACATGGAGAATAATCACATTCTACATTCTGTTTTACACTTTTCTTTTAGTGTCATGTTTTATTAATTAGGTTTTATTTGAAGCTATTTTATTTACTCATTCATTGATGTCACATTAAAACATATTTCTACTAAAGTTGTAAAGAAATAAGAGATTATCGATAACTCAGTGCTAAAAGAAATAGATATGTAAAAAACAAACAGAACAGACTAATGTTAAATTACCAGACTTCCAAACCCTTAAAGGCTGTATTATGCTGCAGTATAATAATACAAGCTGATGTGGTCAGTCCTGAATGGGTTCAGTACTGCGTGGGTAGTTTTTAATTTCTTTAGAATATTTTAGCTTTAGAATAATGTTTTTCCCCCTCGCTAGATTTCTCATTCGTTTTTAATCAGTTTGTTCTCCGGAGACGTTTTGTCTTCAGATCTTGATTTACTGATGTGCTCTCAGTAACACTGGCTGATGCACATTAACTCATATCACCATGTAGTTATTCTCAATATGTTTCTTCTTCTGCCAACTCTCCTTTTTTTTTCTTTTGTGTCTCTTGTTTGCACATCTTTATATCTGCTGATTCTCCATCAGCGTTCAGACTCTTCCCCCTGAAGGATTTGCTTCTTCTGGCCACACGGCTCCTGTCACATCAGTCTGCTCTCATCTTTAAACCCGCCGTGCACCGATCTGACCTGGACTCCTCTGGTCATGAAATATGAAAAGAATCTTGCAGCTGATCCTCTCCACCTGAACGCCTCGTCCTCTAAAGTTAAATGTTAGCTAAATCAAGCAAACGTTTCTTTTTCCTCTTCGGAGTCTGCACTAGCTTTTCATTTTAGCATTATAAACCCAATTTATGATATTTTTCTGGATTATATTAGACCTTTAGAGTTTGATCAGAGTGAAATTGAAGCAGATACTGTATGTAACATGTTGGATTTGATTCTTGGCAGAAAATTGTCCACTTGGTCCTCGTGGACCTCCTTTAGAAAGGGTGGGTTTGTTATTTAATAAAACATCCAGAACTGGTCCCTCAGAGAGCTCACTGCTTGGAAACTGCAGGCTCTGATTAGATGCAGGGAGGTAGTTTATGTTATGCCGAGGTTGGCCTATCATCACTGAAAACTGGGACACGGAAGCATTATCTGCCAATAACAGGCAGGTAAAAACACTAAAAAAGTCTATGAAGTATTACAGCAGAGCAGTTTTCTAAAACATGATGAAACTGTGACCTTTTCAAGGTGTACTCTCCCTCTTGTCTAACCTGATCCGGGATAAGCTCCAGTCTCTCGCGGTCCTCCATAGAGAGAGTGGACATGAACAGGTTCATGGACAACATGTGCTCAGAATGAAAACTAGACTTTGATAATGTTCTGCTACGAGACAAGCCACAAGATATAGAACTGCTCGTAGTTAAAAAAAAAACAAAAAAACACAACTGTTGTAATTATCTAATTCTAACATCTGTATAATCTAATTATACAATTCAGAATGAGCTTTTTGGGTCACTCTGATGATGATCAGCATTGTTTTGACTGTTAGAATTGAAAACTCTGCCATTCCTGCGATGTATATTATTTTTTTTTCTATTTTTCCTGCTGTTTAACCCTGTAAGACCCAACTTATTAAAAAACAGAAAGAAAATTCTGATTATATGGGACTGGGATGTTTACGAAGCCTTAGAATAAAATTCACAAGCGTTTTTTGCTATTTCATGTTATTTATAATAGATTTTTTGTATCACATTTATTACATTGGCCGTTTTTACGGTTTAATTGTAATATAAAAAATGAGTTAATAATAATGCATTCATCCATATAATAATGATGTTTTAACCTGAAAAAAAAAGCAAGTGGATCATTTACTGGGAGTAACCATGTTAGAAATGATCAAAACTATGTAGCAAATATGATACAAGGGGCATTATAGGGTTAAGGGGAATTCAGAAAGCGTAGTGCATAGAAACCCCTCCGTCATGTTGATGATGCACGCTCCATTACCAGTACTTTCATAAGTACGTTTTACTCCTCCATTTTTATACCTGTTCGAGATTCTGAGGAGCTGTTAACTATCTCAGTAATTATCCAACAAATGGTGGAGAAAAGCCACGAAACATCATTAATCTTTTTAGATGATGAACAACCAGCTCACATTTGCACCAATGGATCATTTAAAATAGCCAGTTACTTAAACGTGTATGTTTTTTGGATTATAGAAGAAAAATGGAGTACCATCAGATAACACATGCACATGTGGAGACAAGCTCTAAGTCCAAGTCAGGAGTCAAACCTGCGACTTTCATGCTGCACAGAAAACTGTGAAAGTGTGTTGCTCATTTTTACAAAATGCATCTGCCAATATGTTGTAAATAAATAATAAAAAAAAGCTCCTTGCATCTGCGTCTCTGCATCTCTCTGCACCATCACATCAGACTGTGATACTGTATCAACTCTTCTCTGACGGACTTCATGCTGGAACACAATGCAGCTTCAGTGCTGCAAAAGCCATAAAGTGAATGAAAAATGTTCCAATTAAGGAGAAAACAATCTTAACCTGAAGATGATTATGATGGCAGGATTAACAAATATGTGAATGTCAAGCGCTGCCTGCAGTTACGCCACTGCTTTGTGGTTTACTGTATACCTCCCTGGAGAAGCACAAGGTCATTTGTAATTAGCATTTTCCATCGTTTTTTTTTCTTGGGATGTAAACGGGGGAACAAAACAACCCTCGTGACTGCATGCATAATGCATTGATAATCAGAAAAAAATCTAACAATTGATAAGATAATTAAAAACATTTCATTTCAGCTTTTCATTCATTGTTATTTTAGTGGCTTTTTCTTGCAATTTGAACAAGATCATTTCAGTGATGGCTGTCATTCCTGCTGCAGGTGTTGAACTTTCTTGTGGTCGATATGATTGTCTAGAATATCTCAGCTCGAAATGGACAGATTACAGTCGGCTTCTGCATTAAACTTTCAAACCCTTTGGGTGTGTTCATTAAGAACTGAAAAGATTTTTTTTCTTCTGGAGCAGCAGTTAAAGATTGTGACTCATAAGTTAGATTCACATCAGTATGGGGGGAGGAGGGGGCTGTGATTGGCTAATATATCAGAGCAACTGTATATTCTTATTAAGAGGAAATGGATTTCATCTATTGGGAAGAATAGAAAGACACGTCTTGATACATCCTAATAACCCAGCATTAGTCAGTATATTGTGCAGAAATCTCCGTCATGACTTCATCTTTGCAGACTGTAAGATTTAATGTAATCCACCAGGATTTGGTTGTTTTATTTCTTTAACAATGAACCATCTAATATTATCATAAAACTAAAAGCACAAATTGCATCCTCGATCTTTGCAACCCAGAATATTAATAAATAAAAACAACGTTGGATTGTTTTGATCTGTGAGTCCTGATGCATTTCGGAGCTCCCATGTTTTTAGATCAGTTGCTTCACAGCTCAGAATATGTTATTAATGTCAGTTATAAGCTGTAAGTCTTTGATAAAAGGTGTTCATATAAAACATAGAGGACAGCCTGGTGGGTTTTGCATTTCAAACACCACTTGAATGCAGCATTACAGAATAATGCGCCTAGTGTTCAGTCTGGTGTTGCATAAATAAACATGGACAGGATACACCTGAATGACAGACTGCAGAATCTGAGGCGATGGACGATATTAGTTTGCAGGTTTGTCTGATAAATAATGTAATTACCATCATAGGTCTCATAACTCTGACATAAAATCTAATGACATATATTTACAATTAGTCATTAAACTTTGTCACTGTTCATGTATCAACTCACACAGATGGGAATTCATCCAAATCTTCAGTATATCAATTAATATCTCTCACAATAAGCGGTTTAATGTCTCTGTACAAAACTAATGTGTGTAGAGTTTTAATATTCATGCAGATTACATTGCAGATGTTCTAATGTGGCTGAAGTTTTGCACTCTGGTGGAAATTTAGTTAACGACTATCGTTTCGATTCATATTTCCTAATAAATCCACTTAATTAAGCTCCTAATAAACATGGAAAAAGAGCTCATATCCAGAAAATTAAACATATATTTCCACCAAGTTTCAAATAAGTTGCAGACGTTAGCGTTAGCCTGCTGTGTGTCAGTTCATGTTGCAATGCATTATGGTCTACTCTTATCAACTTAGTGTACAACTTCTGTATGTTGCTTTTATTAAACTATATGATGAGTCTCATACGCTTTAAAAAAAGTACAAGTAATGTTTAAACACCACTATGAAATATTGCGTTTTACCACGAATTCTACAATTGTTTTCAGTTCAGCTTCGCTTGAAACATTTTGAAGCTTTCGTTCACTGTTACTTGTAAAGAAAAATGTTTCATATTATTTTTCATATTTCACACATACAGTGGGAGTCTGTTGTTGGAAGGTTTAAACAAAGTAATACGACCTTTTTCTTACAGACTGAATGATTTCACTCTAACAGATGGATGAAGCCTGTCGTGCTGCATATTTTATAAAAGCCTTGTTTTTTCTCTCATTTCTCTTTTGCTGCCACTTTTATAGTCTTATCCTTCAGGGTTTAGTTTAATTTAGAATATAGATAAACACTTTAAATGTTAATTAAGGTCTAAGATCTGACAAATAGCTGTGTCCTTCTTATATAATGCAGGTCTGATTCTAAAGATAGTTTTTGTTTTTCCTGACAGTAAATGTCAGTTTCTTTTCCACAGAGTGGCTAAAAAAATCAAAGAGATCGAAGTTTTCACCTTTCAGTCTGTGACACCTGACAGTACACCATCAACAGCTTTTCAGAGATGTCCAGAACTTGTCTAGTCCCCGTCTGTCAGTCCAAGGTATACATTTCCCTTTAACGAATGAAGGACTCGACTTGTGATGCAGAGATTAACATAAAATTAGATTTATAAGTCAAAGTAGGAAATAATTATGTTTAAGTAGAATTGTTATTTATCCCAGAAGAATTCAATGAAGGTCACCTTGCTCATTTAGGCAATAGTTACCAAGGTAACCTTCATTTGAGGGGAGCACTGATTTGTTTGTGATGAGATCTCATGAGAATGCTTCGAGTACAGAAAAAAGAGATTTTTTTTTTATTTTTACAAAGATTAGAGTAGAATAGGAATATTTTTTCTAAAGCTGTTTTATCTCTTATATAGATGCTTTTATTTCTTAGGAAACACTTTTTGAAACGTTTGGGCTTAATGGGGATGATGCCTCTTTTTAGGACGTGTGTGTAGCCTACCTGTACTTCTAACTTAGAAAATGTTTTTCCAGAAGCTGCATAAAAATAATCCATCAGTTTGAGAACTATATATAATTGTCTCTCATTTCTATCAAGAAATAAAACCCGAAAAGAGTCAGAGTTGGTTCCAAAGTGTAACTGTGTCTTCATGGAGAAGAACTCTGTTATTACTATAGATGAATATAAATCACTTTATTTATGATGCAGCCATTAACATCTGGTGTTTGAAAACAGCTGGATGGAGCAACATCACATTATAACCAAATCAGATAAAACAGGAAGTGGATCATGTCTTTTAGAGCTCTTTGATGCACGTTGGGACCAAAGTCTGTCTGATGTTTGTTCAAGTAAAGAGTCACTAAACTGTAGTCTGAAAAGACTGTGGTGAATGGTCCTGGTGTTTCTCTGTGGGGGGGGTCACATGTTCGCATCCAACACACCAGCATGGCTGGAGCGTCCGTTGAAGCTGGATCTTTGAGGGAACTTCCTGTTGGCATATAGAGTTTGGTGTTGTGCAGGAGAACATGTCAGGTAAGCAGAGAATTCACCTTCCTTTTAATGGTCCATAGAGAACGCAGGAGACATTATCAACGTCCCTTCTTATAGAAATAGCGCTTGCTTGTTGACATTGGTTTATTTTAACAGAAGTCAATCTGCTAAAAAGGTTCAAGGAGGTTTTGAGTAACACAAGAGCTTTTGGTGTTAATCTGGATTAAAAAATCATTAGATCTCAATCCAGTTTAGCATCTGTATAAAATGCTGAACAAAGTGATCCAATTCAGCTCTAAAGGATCTGATCCTGACATGATCAATCTGATTCTGTACAAACATTTAAAATGTTTAAATACTTTAGATGATTTTCAACTGGGTTAAAAACACCAAACTGAACTCTGAGATTTAATAGCAAGAAAAAAGAATCGAAAAAAAATGCATTTCTGTATCCGTTAGTTTGAATAACAAACACTGTGTGTGTGTGTGTGTGTGTGTGTGTGTGTGTGTGTGTGTGTGTGTGTGTGTGGGTTTGTATCTCTGACCTCTTGGGGACCCGTTTCCTGACTTTTACTATCTTTCTGGGGTCCGAGGGTTCTTGTGGGGACCGAAGCCTGGTCCCCATGGGGGGGAATCCCCTTTTAAGGGTTAGGGGTTAGGTTTATAGGTATGGTGTGAATAGAGTTTTAGTTAGTCTTATGGTTAGTTATAGATCAGTAATGGTTAAGGTTAGGAAAAGGGTTTGGGTTAGGTATAAATCTAGTTACTAAAATCAATGGAAGTCAATGGACGGTCCCCATAAGGATACCAAAACACACGTGTGTGTGTGTGTGTGTGTGTGTGTGTGTGTGTGTGTGTGTGTGTGTGTGTGTGTGTGTGTGTGTGTGTGTGTGTGTGTGTGTGTGTGTGTGTGTGTGTGTGTGTGTGTGTGTGTGTGTGTGTGTGTGTGAGATCTCTTATTATTCTTGTTCTAAAAGAGAAAAAGTCTAAAAACCAACATCAAGAGACAAAAACAATCTTCCAGCTAGAACTCACACCCTAATGTGTCTCCTGTAAGAGTTCTTGTTGACATACAGAACCGGTACTTCAGATCAGTCTGGCAGTTACAGTTTGGATCACAGCGTGTACCAAACTGAAGTCTGATAACACACTGTATGTCCTCCACCAGACAGATCAGCACAAATAAACCCATTTAATTCTGCTGATACTCCCGCAGCACTCTCGGCACCCGAGTGCTTTAGGAAGCAGCTGAGATAAGATTAAAAAAGTTCTAGAGGTTGGAAAAGTTCTAAAACTAAATTACGTCATCACAACAAAGTAACACCAAACAACCAAATCAGGTTTAGAGCTACTGGGATCTCCTTCGATATTTACTCTAATTAAGCAAAGTTTGCCTGGAGGTGATTGTTTTTTTTACAGCAAAGCTTCAAGGTTGTCGGTGTGAAAGCAGGTGTTGTAAAGAAGCTGTGAGTTACTACTGAACTGTTTTGTCTGGATCCAGCAACAGCTCACGTCTGCAGAGGATCTTAGAGCACATAATGAACGTGTGCCCTATTTGTGTCTAAAAAAAAAACACTACTTGGCCGTGTGCGTCAGCATCATTTAGTGCATGATGAATCACAACGTACGTATTTCAGATACTTTTCAGACGCAGCGGAAACTTAAAAATCTTGTATTTTTAAACTATGACATGTTACGTAAACATTTGTCTTGAAATAGTTTCTCTTTTCATATTTTTCTCTCCAGTTTGTATAAAAAAAAAACCTAGAAACTTTGTAGGAAAACTTACCCCCCCTCCCCGGATACAGTCTGAGATTTAAAAAATAACATGATAAATGGGAGTGACTGGCGGACTAAGGGGGCGTGGCATTCTGTGCTGTGATTGACATGTCACATGTCACGCGCCAGAGAGGGACAGGTGAAATGGAGGAATATTTGGATGAGACGAGTGGCTCTGATCCGTATCGTTTCGAGCCGATAGTTCGCCCTGCAGCGTCTTGGCGGCATAGAATGAGGCTCTTCTCTATTGGCACACTGTTAGCCAACGTTATTAGCTCCAGTTACATTGTGTGACTCTGCAAACAGGTGCAGCTGTGTGCGCGCGACCGCACTACCGTTTCAAGCCGATGGTTCGTACTTCAGCGTCTTATGGTGCGTTCACACCGGCCCAACCGTCAACGTCAGAAGTGGCAAGTTTACATGTAAAGTCTATGGTGGAGTCCGTCAGACAGACGCCAACGGCTCTGCGTCGCTTTGTGAGCATTATGAGCGTCAACTTTTCAAGCTTTTCGAGCGTTTCAGGCGTTGACGCTTGAAACGCCTGAAAAGCTCGAAATGCAGAAAGTTCCGCAAGCTGAACTTTTGACGCTCTTGAAGCGGCATGTCAACCAATCAGGGCGTCTCATCGTAGTGACATACCTGAATGAAGCAGGAAGTCTTCAAACAGGGTGCGGGACAGACAGAAGTAGCGCTGGAAGCTAACCTCATCCATATGTAGCTCCTGGAGCAAATGGTTTAACTCCTCAAACTCAAAACACATCTGAACAATGGGGCGTATCCACAAACGGAGTAAATAAAACCAAGCCACTCTCTCTATATGATCCGCCATAGCTCCGAACATCTGATAACAAAGGAAGCCCCGCCTTCGCGCTCTTTTTAACGGTCCAGCGTTACGAGCTTTAACGCCTATGCGCTCTGACTGGCAGGCGTTACAAGCTTCAACTTTCAAGCGTCAAACTTGGAGCGTTATGAGCGTTGCTTGACGTTGACAAAGTGGCCGATGTGAACGCACCATTAGAATGGGACCTGTCCCTTCATTGTGTATTGTTGTTGATCAAAGCAAAAGCTACATTTTGATTAGCTCGTGTAATATCTGTGACTCAACCTCATCAGGCTGCGCGCGTGACCGCTGCACATTATTGTCTGCAACAAAAGCATGTTTCAGAGAGGTGTCCAAGGTATAAATCAAAGTAAACTCACTCACTAGTGAGTGGAGGTGTGGCCGAGACGCTGCTCTTTTTATATTTTTCAGCAGCAGCAGAATCATGACGTCCCGAATAAAGAAAATAAGGTTTCAGCCAATAGCAATGCCTGATCCAATTCAAGTGCAGTGACACGTTTTAACCTGAAGAGGGCGCTCCACTAACGGTTTTTGGTATAAAATTAATAGTTTTATTAAAAAGTGCAAAAATACTAAAAGCAAGACCCAGAAATGTAGGCAGGACTATTAAACACTCATTTATAGAGTTTATCAGCAAAAAAAAAGTTGATTTGGGGGTAAGTTGCACTTTAAAATGATACTTTATAACAGACATGAAATCTGCAGTGTAGTAATGTTACCTCTGAGTGTCTGCAGTCACACAACATCCTTTCTGTCCACTAGCTGTGCAGTAAAACAGTGAAACTGCTCTGGTTTTAAGTAATTTGTCTTCTTCAGCCTCGTTATATTCATCATGTTTGTCAGGTTTTGCGCTGGATATAAATGGACGCAGCCAGAGTGAATATATTACAGAGGAAAATAAAACTATTTCTATACTTCTTGTTAAAAATGATCTTATTTTTTTTTAGAAGATTTCTTACATTTATTCAATCAACATAGTCGTATTTCAGACTCAATGTGGGGAAAGTTCTATATCCTCAGCTGTGCAGATGCTCATTGTTCTTCGCAGTCAAAATCATGAGCTCTCGTAGTTTTAAAATACTTCATACGATACTAGGTGAAGTATGCAGGCTGGCATATTTCCCCCGAGTCTGTGTTTAATGAGACTGTAGGTCAGTCCTTCATTTTGAGTCAGTGTTTCTCTGCTTGTCCTTTGTCGTCAACAGAAATGGGTCTCTGTGACTTTCTTTTGTCGACTCTCTAGATTAAAAAACATATTGTGAAACTCATCATCAGTGCCGTCAGCTGCCTGTTTGGGATTTGTATGAACAAAAGGAAAACTGATACTTTGCATAATAAAAAGTTATTTTTGTTCTCCTTCTGATTTATGTCCCCCCCCTCCCCCCCTGGAGTTTTGTCCTCGTCTGCCTGTGGTGGCGTCCTTATCACAAGGACATGGCGTGATGCTGATAATGACTCTGGTTTCAGATGTAACTGCTGCCTAAAAGGAAATAAACTCAGATTTATAAATGTATGTAACATACTGAGTAGAACTGGATAGTAATAGAAAACCACAGGATAGAAACTCATGTGATGGTTATATTGCTGAATATTGGTGATATTACTTGTGATAAATTCACTTTTTTTCTTCTTCTCCTGACTTATTTTTTCATCACGATGCTTTTAAAAGTCTCAATGTACTTTAGCATCTCAGTTACTACCGTGTAAGTGAATTCTGGGCAACTAGGTCAACAACAATCTCTCAGATTGTCCTAAAATATCCCTGGAAGCTCGACTGCATGGGAGTAGAAATAATGGCCTATTATTTCTTTTTCAAACCCTCCTTTGTGAAATTGATATTGTGTACGCTGTGATGATGATATATTTTAAATATATGAGGCCCTAGTACTGAGACAACAACAACAGTTCTCATTTATTGCTTCTGATACAATAGCTGTGACTCTAAATAAGGAAGTTATTATTTGAAAGCTTTTAATTTAGTGTTTTAAATCCTTTGCTGGGGAAGAAAACACACGTTGAGCCTCACTTTACCAATGTTTTCTCTTCTATTATAGCTTTATAATTTAATGATTCAGAAACGTGTTTTGATAGCTAATCAGATGTGTATTGAAAGCATAATTTATTTTAGAGATTTACTGGTTTGTATAGATTTGTGAATGTACATGATGTAATTGGACTGGAAGCCACCGGGCCAGTTTTAGGATTAAACCCTGATCTGTAAATGTATTATATTGTTGTATTGATGAAATACAGTCTGTTATTTTACTGGATGAAACGTCTGTAAGCAGGTTTTTTTTTTTTTTTTTTTTCAGACGTCCACTCTTAAAAATTGCTGAAAAAGAATTCGCCAATTTGAAGAACGAATCTGCATTAAATGTGTTTGACACTCTTTTATTTCATTGTGAATATTATATTCCTTTATAATTTGAGGAAGTTAGACCTTTGATCATTTGTTTTGACTCATTTAATTCACATTTAATAAAACTCCAGTTATGTGTGAAAAGGATCAGTCTGACAATAGAAAGAGATGATTTACATGTTGTTTAATTCAACTCTAAGTTAAGTTTCTTCCTTGTAAACCATTTCTTAAAGGTTAATGAACTGTTTTGATTATTTTCAATAATTTCTCCTTATTTGTAGAGTCAGAGATTCATGTCTGCTGATTACTTGCATTATATTGTTTACTGTGACATTCCATAAATGTTTGCTAATTGACATGGTCCTCTGAACTTTACCTAGTTCTAATCTATGTACATGTACATGCCGTCTACATTAGAGAACCTTTGCTTATTTAGTCAAGTATATTTACTAAATGTCTACATGCTTTAGAGCATCTTTCTACACTGTCTTGTTTGTCTCTTGTGCTCTCAGAGTCTATCTTGACCTCCCCAGAGTGGAGTTATGTGATATATATATATAATATGTTTCCCTTGGTGCAGTTCTCGATCTCGTCTCCCTGATGACTCAGTGTCCTCTGGTGATGGACTGAGCTCCTCAGATCTGAGAGGAGTCAGGATTTAAACTGCACCAAATGCACAGAGGGCATAAAGTACCATCCATTTCTTGCCACATAACCAAGATCTACAACTGCACAGCAAGTCAGACTGCGGTTGTAGTATACAATGTGGCTTGGTTGGTTTATAGCAAATACGATATAATTAATCTTAACTTTGTAAAAATACAGTTACAACAGTGTTTTTTATAGCAAATCTTTTAGAAATGTGTTTTATGCTGCAGTAGGTTAAATATTAAGGATACAGCGGGGCCTGATAAATTAGCTGACATAGATTAGCTGACATTGATTTTGGATTGTTTTAGCTATAAATCTAATTTTGACTTGAAAAGATGCAAATAATCATGGAGTCCATGTGTATGAGGAGTTCCTTGAGGAGTCACTCCTTGACTGCCTGAGTGAGGTTAAGGACTGGCTTGCAGCCAATTTTCTGCTACTGAATGGTACAAAAACTGAGTTTATTGTTTTCACCCCCAAAGGCTCATCTTTCCCCATTCTTGATTTTTCTGCAGTCCCTTTTAAAATTAGCCAAACAATTGTTAACCTTGGTATCAAAATGGATTCAGCTTTAAAAATGGACCCTCACGTTAAGTTTCTGTCTGTCAGTCTAAACCAATGGATCATTTCCTGTGTGAGAGGAAAGTTTAACCATTTTTTATGCATATTGACAAAAATTCTAACCCTTACTTTAATCTTAAAGAGGCCCTTCCATTAAAAACGTTTTTTTCTGAGGTTTCTGTTGAATATTTTGGCTCCACAGGTGTTCTTACCTTCATAGTGGGTGTGAAAACAGGTCAACAACTTATATTTCAGTTTGTATCTCTTAAACTACGCAGGTGGCGATAAAATCCGAGTTCTCCCAAGTTTGAACGGCCTGCATCTGTTTCATCACAACTCCTTTGTTCGTTAGTATTCAGCAGCTCCCACAGTTGAAACCACGCCTAGCATGCTGCTAGCTAAAAGCTGTAGCATAAGATGTAGCAAACAGGAAGACACGACGTCTGACTTTGCCATGTGCAGCGGGGCAGGAAACAGTATACCTTGCTATGATAGGCTAGTTTGTTAGCCAATCAGATTCCAGCAAATTCGAACAATGAATATGAACGAGCTGCTGCTCGAGGCCTGACAGCTGGAGCTGGAACCGCCCGAATTTTAATACAGACAGATTGAAAGGTCTGTTAATCAGTGTTTCCTGATGTTTTTAGATATAAAATGTTTCATATTACTGTTGATACTGGTTGATAACCACAAAGTCCTGAAATGTGTATGAAATGGCCTCTTTAAAATACAACAAAGACAGTTTTACAAGTGTTTTTTTTTGACAAAAGAAATGAAAAATAGGAATTTAAATTTCTTGTTGCTGCTTGATTTCTGAAAGAATGACATTCACAGATGATATATTTGGCAAAATCTCTTGATGTTACAATATTTTTTTGTTTTTTATTTTGAAAACAGAAAAAACATGAAGCCTGATTCTGTGAGTAGAATACATGATGTAGTTAAAGATGCTCTTTTACATTTAATTATGTTTTTGAGGGGACAAATGAGTCAAACTTAATTGCAATCTATGCAGAAACAATGAATGTGTTATAAAAACACTATGCTGTTTTTCTATTAAACTTGCTTGAGATGAAGGTTTAAATGTCAAGATGTAATATAATATAATATGTTTCTGTCTGGAGCAAATGATCTACAAACCAGCTGGTTTACTAATACAATCATTACCAAACTGAAACTTTAGTAAAGAGGAGAATACGTAAACCATAAAACTAAAAACAATAAAACTAATACAAACATTAACGGCTCGTCTGATTCAGAGTTTATGGCTAAGACCATAGAGAGTAAACAGTTTGATTTAGAGTAACTAACGGGCAGCAAATCTGAACTGTAGTAGATGTCTAAAGCACCAGAGAGCCCTTTTCATTCCCCAAAAATCAAGAATAAGTGGTTGAATCAGAAATTCAACACCATTAAATGTTTTTTCATGCTGGCAAAGTGAAACTGCCCCTGGAGTCTTGGAGGGAACAGAGAAACTTGCCTCTCTTCATGAGTGTCTGGTTGCTATAATTGGAAACTGTCTTGTCAGTGGTGTTGTTGAACAGAGGCGAGTAGACAGACTTGACAAAAGAGATAGCGTTGTTCTTGGTGAAGCTTTTCTGTTTCTGCACATTTATTGTGAAACTCTGTGACTCATGGCTTGGGAGACAATAAAAAGAAGGGGGCTGTTTCATATGAGAAGGTATGTAACCATTTGAGACTGTAGAAATTCATATTGAATCTTGAACTTGTGTAACAGTTACGAGAGGGGGGGAATGGAACACGTGTCTTAATGTTTCTGTAGATATTTTTACTCTTTAATTCTCGAGTGCGTGAGCTCCGGTAAGAAGGGCGAGAAATTTGATCTTTTATTTCCCTAGAATGGTGAATATGGATGTCTTGTAGCTGTGATTGTGTTTCCTAATCTTCGTTTTTCAGCTACTGTTTTGCACCTAAACTGTGATGGTGCGTCAGGATTTTATTTTTGGAATGATTTAAGCACAAATTCACTGCAAATGGAAAGCAGTTGAGGTTGGAATTATAAACCAATTTGCTGGTCAACACACAATCTGAACTAAAGGTGTACGCCTGCCAGCTGGCTGCTTTTTTTGTGGGTCATTTCATCCCTTTTTCTCACTTTCTTCTTCTGGTTTTCATCCACATCTGTTTCCTGCTTGTTTTTGTTAACAAAAATTAGATTTGTTACTGGAAATCACAATTGTGGACCTCTGAACCTACAAAGCTTTATGAAAGTATTTCTTGTGTTTTTGTTTTCGAGTTATTTTGGAGTAATTTATGGATTTTTTTGGTGTCAGACTGTATGCATTAGACATGTAGGGCCAAAGGTCATCTAAACAACTAAAATATTGGAAAAAAATATACACAACAGCAATGAAGAACTATGTAAATAAATACAAGTTAGTCCCTGTAAAAACTGACTGAAAGTGTATTTTTATGTTTTTAGGACATTGTTCTAACCACCTGCTTCCAGCCACTATGTCTGTGTGTTAACATAATTATATTCCTTCCAAAGAAGTCAAAATCTGTGTTGGTTGGTCAGCACACAAAGCTCCAACCACTGCGGCAAAACGGATAATATTTATACAATAACAGAAGCACTTAATCACTTGGAATAAAAATGATATATTGGAATTTCAGAATATTTCTTGAAGCAACTCAAAATGCATTTGGAATAGAAAACCAGCTTAATGCCACTTAAAATCTGCCAATTATTGGTGGATCATTAAAACAGGGCTTTACAATATCTGCCTGTAAGAATTTGGGTCATACAATGCAGAAAGCTGTGGCTTATAGAAGTGGACAGAAAGAAAAAAAAAACATTACTACAAACCAAAGAAAGAAAACACTGTGTGCTTCAATTCTAACATCTCTCATCATCCCAAGAACACTAAGAAGGTGTCAAAGTCACGCTGTGAGGCAGTTTTTGTCAGGAAATTTGTCAGAAATGAAGCAGTGATGAATTGTTCCCAATAAAAGCTAATTGTGTCGTTCTCCAAAAAAAGTGGGAAGACAATAACCCCAAGCTTTCAGATAAAGTAACAATTTATTTCATGATAAATTCACATGTCAAGAAATAGTTTCATCACAGCTCAGACATCAGTTCAATTCAGAGGCTGGTATAAGTTATAGCTTTCTATGTTATAGCAGAATCCTTGAAGGATCAGGTTTCAAGAACAAAACTGGGTAAAAGACCAAACAGCTGTACATACACTCTAAACTGTGACATGTTCTGCAGCACAAATAATCCAGATAAAATACAAAAGAGTTAAATAAAGATTTGGGTTATATTATCAGGCTGGTCTGTCTGTTTGTCTAAAAGTCTACAGTTAATATATTATAACACATACAGGCTATTTTTTAAAAATATTTGGCTTCACCAAAACATGTACCGTGTTTTCCAGAATATAGGTCGCACTGGAGTATAGGTCGCACTGGAGTATAGGTCGCACTGGAGTATAGGTCGCACTGGAGTATAGGTTGCATTAGAGTATAGGTAGCACTGGAGTATAGGTCGCATTAGAGTATAGGTCGCACTGGAGTATAGGTCATACTGGAGTATAGGTCGTACTGGAGTATAGGTCGTACTGGAGTATAGGTCGCACTGGAGTATAGGTCGCATAGGTCGCACTGGAGTATAGGTCGCACTGGAGTATAGGTCGTACTGGAGTATAGGTCGTCCTGGAGTATAGGTCGCACTGGAGTATAGGTCGCATTAGAGTATAGGTCGTACTGGAGTATAGGTCGTACTGGAGTATAGGTCGTACTGGAGTATAGGTCGCACTGGAGTATAGGTCGCACTGGAGTATAGGTAGCACTGGAGTATAGGTCGCATTAGAGTATAGGTCGCACTGGAGTATAGGTCGCACTGGAGTATAGGTCGCTCTGGAGTATAGGTCGTACTGGAGTATAGGTCATCCTGGAGTATAGGTCGCACTGGAGGATAGGTCGCACTGGAGTATAGGTCGTACTGGAGTATAGGTCGTACTGGAGTATAGGTCGCACTGGAGTATAGGTCGCACTGGAGTATAGGTAGCACTGGAGTATAGGTCGCACTAGAGTATAGGTCGCACTGGAGTATAGGTCGTACTGGAGTATAGGTCGCACTGGAGTATAGGTCATCCTGGAGTATAGGTAGCACTGGAGTATAGGTCGCATTAGAGTATAGGTCGCACTGGAGTATAGGTCGCACTGGAGTATAGGTCGCATTAGAGTATAGGTCGCACTGGAGTATAGGTCGCACTGGAGTATAGGTCGCACTGGAGTATAGGTCGCACTGGAGTATAGGTCGTACTGGAGTATAGGTCATCCTGGAGTATAGGTCGCACTGGAGTATAGGTCGTACTGGAGTATAGGTCGTACTGGCGTATAGGTCGCACTGGAGTATAGGTCGTACTGGAGTATAGGTTGCATTAGAGTATAGGTAGCACTGGAGTATAGGTCGCATTAGAGTATAGGTCGCACTGGAGTATAGGTCGTACTGGAGTATAGGTCGTACTGGAGTATAGGTCGTACTGGAGTATAGGTCGCACTGGAGTATAGGTCGCACTGGAGTATAGGTCATACTGGAGTATAGGTCGCACTGGAGTATAGGTCGCATTAGAGTATAGGTCGTACTGGAGTATAGGTCGCACTGGAGTATAGGTCGCACTGGAGTATAGGTCGTACTGGAGTATAGGTCGTACTGGAGTATAGGTCGCACTGGAGTATAGGTCGCACTGGAGTATAGGTAGCACTGGAGTATAGGTCGCATTAGAGTATAGGTCGCACTGGAGTATAGGTCGCACTGGAGTATAGGTAGCACTGGAGTATAGGTCGCACTGGAGTATAGGTCGCGCTGGAGTATAGGTCGCACTGGAGTATAGGTCGCACTGGAGTATAGGTCATCCTGGAGTATAGGTCGCACTGGAGTATAGGTCGCATTAGAGTATAGGTCGTACTGGAGTATAGGTCGCACTGGAGTATAGGTCGCACTGGAGTATAGGTCGTACTGGAGTATAGGTCGCACTGGAGTATAGGTCGCACTGGAGTATAGGTAGCACTGGAGTATAGGTCGCATTAGAGTATAGGTCGCACTGGAGTATAGGTCGCACTGGAGTATAGGTCGCACTGGAGTATAGGTAGCACTGGAGTATAGGTCGCATTAGAGTATAGGTCGCACTGGAGTATAGGTCGCATAGGTCGCACTGGAGTATAGGTCGCACTGGAGTATAGGTCGTACTGGAGTATAGGTCGTACTGGAGTATAGGTCGCACTGGAGTATAGGTCGCACTGGAGTATAGGTCGCATTGGAGTATAGGTCGTACTGGAGTATAGGTCGCACTGGAGTATAGGTCGCATAGGTCGCACTGGAGTATAGGTCGCACTGGAGTATAGGTCGCACTGGAGTATAGGTCGCACTGGAGTATAGGTCGCACTGGAGTATAGGTCGCACTGGAGTATAGGTCGCACTGGAGTATAGGTCGCACTGGAGTATAGGTCGTACTGGAGTATAGGTCGCACTGGAGTATAGGTCGCACTGGAGTATAGGTCGCACTGGAGTATAGGTCGTACTGGAGTATAGGTTGCATTAGAGTATAGGTAGCACTGGAGTATAGGTCGCATTAGAGTATAGGTCGCACTGGAGTATAGGTCGCACTGGAGTATAGGTAGCACTGGAGTATAGGTCGTACTGGAGTATAGGTCGTACTGGAGTATAGGTCGCACTGGAGTATAGGTCGCACTGGAGTATAGGTAGCACTGGAGTATAGGTCGCACTAGAGTATAGGTCGTACTGGAGTATAGGTCGCACTGGAGTATAGGTCGCATAGGTCGCACTGGAGTATAGGTCGTACTGGAGTATAGGTCGCACTGGAGTATAGGTCGCACTGGAGTATAGGTAGCACTGGAGTATAGGTCGCATTAGAGTATAGGTCGCACTGGAGTATAGGTCGCACTGGAGTATAGGTAGCACTGGAGTATAGGTCGTACTGGAGTATAGGTCGTCCTGGAGTATAGGTCGCACTGGAGTATAAGTCGCACTGGAGTATAGGTCGCATTGGAGTATAGGTCGCACTGGAGTATAGGTCGCACTGGAGTATAGGTCGCACTGGAGTATAGGTCGTACTGGAGTATAGGTCGTACTGGAGTATAGGTCGCATTAGAGTATAGGTCGCACTGGAGTATAGGTCGCACTGGAGTATAGGTCATCCTGGAGTATAGGTCGCACTGGAGTATAGGTCGCATTAGAGTATAGGTCGTACTGGAGTATAGGTCGCACTGGAGTATAGGTCGCACTGGAGTATAGGTAGCACTGGAGTATAGGTCGGACTGGAGTATAGGTCGCACTGGAGTATAGGTCGCACTGGAGTATAGGTCGTACTGGAGTATAGGTCGTACTGGAGTATAGGTCGCACTGGAGGATAGGTCGCACTAGAGTATAGGTCGCACTGGAGTATAGGTCATCCTGGAGTATAGGTCGCACTGGAGTATAGGTCGTACTGGAGTATAGGTCGTACTGGAGTATAGGTCGTACTGGAGTATAGGTCGCACTGGAGTATAGGTCGTACTGGAGTATAGGTCGCACTGGAGTATAGGTCGCATTAGAGTATAGGTCGCACTGGAGTATAGGTCGCACTGGAGTATAGGTCGCACTGGAGTATAGGTCGTACTGGAGTATAGGTCGTACTGGAGTATAGGTCGTACTGGAGTATAGGTCGCACTAGAGTATAGGTCGCACTGGAGTATAGGTCGTACTGGAGTATAGGTCGTCCTGGAGTATAGGTCGCACTGGAGTATAGGTCGCATTAGAGTATAGGTCGTACTGGAGTATAGGTCGAACTGGAGTATAGGTCGCACTGGAGTATAGGTCGTACTGGAGTATAGGTCGTACTGGAGTATAGGTCGCACTGGAGTATAGGTCGCACTGGAGTATAGGTCGCATTGGAGTATAGGTCGCACTGGAGTATAGGTCGCATTGGAGTATAGGTCGTACTGAAGTATAGGTCGTACTCGAGTATAGGTCGCACTGGAGTATAGGTCGTACTGGAGTATAGGTCATCCTGGAGTATAGGTCGCACTGGAGTATAGGTCGCATTAGAGTATAGGTCGCACTGGAGTATAGGTCGCACTAGAGTATAGGTAGCACTGGAGTATAGGTCGCACTAGAGTATAGGTCGCACTGGAGTATAGGTCGTACTGGAGTATAGGTCGCACTGGAGTATAGGTCGCACTGGAGTATAGGTCGCACTAGAGTATAGGTAGCACTGGAGTATAGGTCGCATTAGAGTATAGGTCGTACTGGAGTATAGGTCGCACTGGAGTATAGGTCGCACTGGAGTATAGGTCGTACTGGAGTATAGGTCGTACTGGAGTATAGGTCGTACTGGAGGATAGGTCGCACTGGAGTATAGGTCGTATAGGTCGCACTGGAGTATAGGTCGCACTGGAGTATAGGTCGTACTGGAGTATAGGTCGCACTGGAGTATAGGTAGCACTGGAGTATAGGTCGTACTGGAGTATAGGTCATCCTGGAGTATAGGTCGCACTGGAGTATAGGTCGCATTAGAGTATAGGTCATACTGGAGTATAGGTCGCACTGGAGTATAGGTCGCACTGGAGTATAGGTCGCACTGGAGTATAGGTCGTACTGGAGTATAGGTCGCACTGGAGTATAGGTCGCATTAGAGTATAGGTCGCACTGGAGTATAGGTCGCATTAGAGTATAGGTCGCACTGGAGTATAGGTCGCACTGGAGTATAGGTCGCACTGGAGTATAGGTCGCACTGGAGTATAGGTCGCACTGGAGTATAGGTCGCACTGGAGTATAGGTCGCATTAGAGTATAGGTCGTACTGGAGTATAGGTCGTACTGGAGTATAGGTCGAACTGGAGTATAGGTCGTACTGGAGTATAGGTCGTACTGGAGTATAGGTCGCACTGGAGTATAGGTCGCACTGGAGTATAGGTAGCACTGGAGTATAGGTCGTACTGGAGTATAGGTCGCACTGGAGTATAGGTCGCATAGGTCGCACTGGAGTATAGGTCGCACTGGAGTATAGGTCGCACTGGAGTATAGGTCGCACTGGAGTATAGGTCGCACTGGAGTATAGGTCGCACTGGAGTATAGGTCGCATTAGAGTATAGGTCGCACTGGAGTATAGGTCGCACTGGAGTATAGGTCGCACTAGAGTATAGGTCGCACTGGAGTATAGGTCGTACTGGAGTATAGGTTGCATTAGAGTATAGGTAGCACTGGAGTATAGGTCGCATTGGAGTATAGGTCGCACTGGAGTATAGGTCGCACTAGAGTATAGGTCGTACTGGAGTATAGGTCGCACTGGAGTATAGGTCGCATTGGAGTATAGGTCGTACTGGAGTATAGGTCGTACTGGAGTATAGGTCGTACTGGAGTATAGGTCGCACTGGAGTATAGGTCGTACTGGAGTATAGGTCGCACTGGAGTATAGGTCGCATTAGAGTATAGGTCGCACTGGAGTATAGGTCGCACTGGAGTATAGGTAGCACTGGAGTATAGGTCGCTCTGGAGTATAGGTCGCACTGGAGTATAGGTCGCAATGGAGTATAGGTCGCACTGGAGTATAGGTCGCACTGGAGTATAGGTCGCACTGGAGTATAGGTCGCACTAGAGTATAGGTCGTACTGGAGTATAGGTCGCACTGGAGTATAGGTCGCATAGGTCGCACTGGAGTATAGGTCGCACTGGAGTATAGGTCGCACTGGAGTATAGGTCGCATTAGAGTATAGGTCGTACTGGAGTATAGGTCGTACTGGAGTATAGGTCGCACTGGAGTATAGGTCGTACTGGAGTATAGGTCATCCTGGAGTATAGGTCGCACTGGAGTATAGGTCGCATTAGAGTATAGGTCGTACTGGAGTATAGGTCGTACTGGAGTATAGGTCGCACTGGAGTATAGGTCGTACTGGAGTATAGGTCGTACTGGAGTATAGGTCGTACTGGAGTATAGGTCGCACTGGAGTATAGGTCACACTGGAGTATAGGTCGCATTAGAGTATAGGTCGCACTGGAGTATAGGTCGCACTGGAGTATAGGTCGCATTAGTCAAAAATGCATAATTAAGAAAAAAAAACATATAAGTCACACTGGAGTATAAGTTGCATTTTGGGGGCTGAGTTGTTAAAATTATTTCGTTAACGTACCTTTTATGTATGACGACAACTGCCCTGTATCTTGCGCGAGGAGTCATTTAGCTTTTAATGCAGCCTCTGTTATTATTGTTCTGTGTGTGGGTGGAGATGGAAGAATCACTGCGATGTCCTCTCACAGCGCTATCAGACACTGCGTTCTCTCATGATTTACACTCCATTTAAATTGCACACGATAAATGCGCTGTCTATCCGCATCATTGGAACTAAACTGTGAAAGTTTCCCCTGTCAAGTAGCCTATCTTAAGAAGAACTAAAGGCTTTCTGTTAAGACTTTCACAATAAAGGTCTCTTTTGACTTAAGCATCTCAGCAAAATTAGACTGACTTAACAACAGCAGAGAAGAGTTAGATGATATTTTTCGCAGCCGTTCTCAATTGTCTTTTTAAGTTACTAGTATGTTGAAATTTTTAATTTGTACAGGTTCACAAGCCTAGAGCGCCCTCTTGCAGTTGTCACAAATTCACATATGAGTCGCTCCGGACAATAGGTCACACCAAATTATGAAAAAAAACTGTGACTTATCTTCCGTAAAATAGGGTAACTGGAACCTGACAGTAACTTGACACCAGTTTAAACAGGTTCTGCAGGTGCATCAACAAACAAAAAATGTCCCATTAAATTACCTGATCAAACACCCTGATATTTGACAGTTGATGTAAACATCATTTTGATTAAATATAATTTATTTATTGGTGAATAAATATTGAATGAAATGAAAAAGTCATTTTTTTATATACTTATTTCACTTGATATGTTTGTCAATCTAATGTGATTTTCTTTCTGATGCTCTCTGAACCTTTTGGTTTAAGCTTCACTGGTTTTTTAATTAAAATCATGCATGAATAACACTGTTAAACATTTAGTGTTTTCATAGTTTACTGTGGGACATGCACAACCTGACAGGTTTGTCCCTTAATGTGTGACACATTTTTCAGTATCTAAGTGGCCTCTGATCTCTGCCATCTGTCCCGAGTAATTAAAGTGTTATGAAGTCCACTCCTCTGCAGATGTCTGTTTCATGCTTTGTGCTGCACTAATGAGAGGGTTACTTGAATTAACAACCTATCTGGATCCTTCTAAAACTGGGTAACAAAGACCCGATTTGTCTTAGATGTGATGAAATAAAGAACTGGGATATATATATATTTTTTTTTTTATTCACAATCAAATGGATAATGATAAACATTTACAGTTCAGCTTCACTGCTTCGAGACCAGTTCAGTGAGTTATTCCTTTCTTAGGTGGTTAATTTAACTGCAGCATCAGTTCAATTCAGCTGCTCTGGCTTTGACGAAGGACAGTTTGGGGTAGCGTCTTTTGGTTTACTCTCAATTTAAACATAAAAGAAACTACCTGTACTTTGCATTTGGTAGCTGTCCTCCACTTCACTTCCACGTCTGAGCATTTTTTCTTAACTTCTGGGGGTGTGTGCTGCTCTGACCCCACGTTGACAGCTTGACACACTCTCCCGCTCCTCCTGTCGTCCTCCTCTGTGCTTGTCCCTAATGCTAGAAGACGGTGTACCAAACAAAATGTTTTTACTGGTTTCTGCCTTATTCAGAAGCATCTGTATCTCTCATTCCATGAAATTTCTCTTTTTTCCGTGTGCAGACTTCATTTTTGATTGTGCAGAGAGGAGAATCACATGCACAGTGTGTTTTTGCATGTATTTACATATTGATTTAGGCGTGTCAAGGGAAGGTGTACGTTATTCCCTCATGTTCAATAGGGTGTACAAGAACATGTGCTTGGATTCATGTGTGTGCAGCATTTCATACATCTGGATTTTTTTTATATGTATGCCATTTTCTCATCATATTTTAGTTGAAAATCCATACAAGCCTTTGCACATAAGGCCCCTGGTCACCTCAGCTGGCTTTCACTGCTTCTGCTCTGCATGTGACTCCCACAAGCAGCAGCTTGATGGACAACTGTGACATTTTTTGTGGTAGAAGAGCCTTTTGTTGTGAGAAAAATATAAGATGTGTGGATATTATTAATGCTGTTAGTATAGCTGCAGTTGTGCTGCAGGGAATTTAGCTGTTGTGGCTGTCATAAATTAATAGAGATTTGAAGTTGGAGTGTTTTCAGAGCCTGTGATTCCAGTCACAGATGGTTTGATAAGAACATCGATCAATGAGGGAAATCAGATCAGGATGTGGTTTTAGTGGTAGAGGTTTTACAGCTCAGGATATCACATTAAGAGGGTTTTAAAATGCTCTTTCACCTCTGAAGTGGTTACAAATTTTACTGAAATTGTTAAGTGAATTTGTTTCTATAGGAGCTTGTTCATCCGTTCTGAATAAGAGAGTTTGCAGTTTATTTCGGGGCTAAAATAGAAAATATTAACTCAGTATCAACCAAAGAATTGTAAAATCCAAGAATCTGTTTGTGTGTGAGAAATCATTTTTCAATCAAGACCAACAATCTGCTGGTGAGATCCTGTTTCCCAAAATCTGTTGACTGATTTATTTAAAGAGATTTGCTTTAACACTGTGGATCATCCACTTCAGATGGGGGTGTTATCTAGTGTAATTAAAACAGCCATACCTTCATCAAAAACAAACAACAGGAAAATCTACAGACCAATTTTTAATTCACTGTTTTAAACACCTAGAACTTCTGAAATACACCAAAAATTAATTTCATGACCACACAGATCAGTAGTCAAAGCTAAATACCCAAAGGGGCAATGTGACTATGAAATAACGTTCAGTATTACTTTTTTGGGAATACTATATTTTGTTTTAAGGTCCCGCATCCTGTTATTTTACAGCTTTCAACATCTGATAGGTACATATATGATAAAATCTTACCTTTGGTGTTATATAGTCTTCATTTGTCCTGAAATATAACTTATATTCTCAAGTTATTCTCAGACCAGGAAGTAAAACACTCTCTCCCCTATAGGACCCCCCCTCATGAGTGCTGCCCTTCGAGCTGCCTGAATAAAATGGTGAATAAATTCCTGTAACTCTCGCAGGCAAATGCACATTTTCACCGAGACATTTTTAGAAAGTAAAATACTACAAACAATGATGCTTACTGTCTTGCTTCAGACTCTCACAGCTCTGTGCATGTGTGTTTAATCTGCAGGGGCAGCGCAGACACTCCAGGCAGGTCCTGGTGTAACATTGTTACATCACTATGTAACAGTCAGTCATTTTCCAGGAGAGTGGAGTAGCTGCTGAGAGCACAGCATGCAGGAGGATTACTGAGAAATGTGTGTAAGCCAAAAACCACTCTGGGTTTTTTAAATAAAGAAATAACATCACGACATGGGTAAAAGCTCCAAAAAGTTGATTTTGCATGATATAGGACCTTTAAAAATTTTAGACAAACACACTGATTGTAATTTATGACGCTGTATGTAACTTAAACAAATTGCATACAAATGTCAAAACTTTAGGAAATATTTACCTGAAAACCAGACTATGAAAGAACATTTTAAGTCCTTTTTACTACACAATTATACCTCCATTTTGGAGAGGTGACATTAATTTTGCCAGCTGTGCTGATTGTACTCACTTTCCTAAATTATAACCAGGATTACATTAGCTTAAGTTTTATTTTCAGGTCTATAACAGATTTTTATTTTTATATTGTAGCAGTCCTGATATATATGTTTTTTTTTTTTTTTTTATGTTTTAATTTGAATTGTTAATAGAATTTCAGTGAGATCCAGGAAGTGGTATTGAAGTGAAGGAGGAGGTAGATCATACTGTTAATACTGTTTTGTTTCTATTCTCTCATTATAATGTGAACTCTGTCAAGCAATTTCTGTCGCCTTTAGCTTTTATGAAAAATGATTGAGATCATTATAGCTCAATGTATTGATTGTTACACAGTGATATTGTTGATTGTGTTCTGGGCTTGATGGATTCCTAGGGGTGTTGTTGTGTTTGGATTAAAACCCCTTTGAGATGCTGTTGTTAAACGTTGCCATGAGAAACATCTGAACAGACCTGCAGCATAATGATTTCTAAAAAGCTGATTCTCTTATAAAAACCAACAATGTAATTAGTTTCTCTCTGTTTCCCCTGACCATTGCTGAAATAAGAAACACACTGATATCAGTAGTGATCATTTTGTACATTGCAGGGAAAGATATTTCATACTAATGCTGACCTTTATTTTGAAAACCTTATTTTGAATGACAAAGCAATTTTCTCTTGGGTTTAGTTAATCAGCTAATGTGTGCTTGTTACTGAATAGTATTTAATAAAACTGAGGTATGCTGCATATTGTCATATCAACAATGGAGGAACATTAAAGATTCAGCCTCTGCTGATCTTATGAGCTTCATTTTTCATTGCACTGATTTTTTTTATGTCCTAGCTTCTACCACCCCCCCCCCCCACCCCCAACCCATTTTTTTCTCTTTGAAGGGAAAGTTTGACATTCTCAAATGTTAAATGTTAAGAGGAATGACTTGAGAGAAAAATACCTTAGAGAGGTTTGAGAGTGAGACTAAATCTACAGACAGTTTGGGTTTTGTACTTTGCAGTGTGGAGGTATTTTACAGAGGTCATATCTCTACATATGGGTTATGCATATCAGAGAAGTGTGAAATATCATGGCAATTAACACAGATCAGCTAACTCCATCTTAAAAAGCAGGACCTGTGATATTTACCTTTTCTAATGTGCATTATTGTAGAAACAGTTTAGATTGCTTTGCAGTTACATATGAGTATTTATTATTAAGAAGAGGAGCAGGAAGGGAGAATAATACCATGTAAAGTTGAACCTTATTGTCTGGGACATGGAGAGAAAATCGGATTAGAGACAGATGGTCAAGAACTGGCAGTCAGAACTCCCCTGGGTCAAATTAAAATGCATTTCAGTGGGCAGAAAGGGGAAATAGTAAATTGGAAAGGTCAGCCATTGTTGGAATTGTGACTGAGGTTAGATGTTGGTGACGTGACCTGTGTGTTTAATACGTGTGAGGTATTTACCAGGTTAAACATAAAGTTCAATTGATGGTCACGGAACAGGATGCTCATAAGACGAGTGGCAGACATAACAATGAGCTTTATCTGAGTTTGAACAAATCCCAGCTGCTCCGAAATAAAAGCTAAACAAATAGTGATTATCAATTGCAGCTGAGTGAACAGGCGAGGTGTATTAGTGTGAAGGTCCACATTCTCCGTGTCATGAGGTCGTTCTTGTTTGATTCAGGAGGAGGATCCAAGTCAGCAGGTTGAGGCCAGGGGACTTTAATACAGTACCTCAGGGCCAACACTATCATAATTACTAGGGTAAAGCAGCGTCTGTCAGAGACTCTTGTGTTTTATAATCAGAGTGCATGTACATGTCAGCACTAATAACATGCAGAAAATGTGCTGCTAGTTTACTGAGAGTCTCACACAGTCTGCATTTTGGTCAATTATGTCAATATAAACGACCCACTGTCCTTCACATATTAGAAAATATGTATAAATTTTAATAACTATACAATTGAATCATACATTTAACAGGTTCTAATAAGTGCAGGGAGAAGTATATTTGTTTTCTTGTTGTGGTCTCTTGGCCCTTGGAAACAGAAGATGGGCCAACCGTTCAGTCAGCCAATCAGATGTTGCACACATGCCTTCAATTCCCCAGCCAGGAAGCAAGCGCAAACAACACTCAGCCAGCCAAACAAACATGCACTCAGTAAAGAAAGCTGCAACTCAGGTGAGTCAACATCTGCCAAGCACCTGAGCTTCTATGAAGTTGAGTCCTATTTATTTTACAAAATAATAAAATTACCTTTTTAGAATGGGTTTGATACACGAAGCACCTCGAATCATGAGACGCACTTGATGAGACTCATCCCAGCAACCTGTAGTGTTTTGGGGCTGTGCAGTTTGGGGGATTTCCCTCTTCTAGGTGTAAATAAATAAATAAATGGTATATTCGTTGCATTTCCTACATACTTACGAGCAACACGTTGTGTTAAACATTAAAAAAGAACCATTTATTTGTAAATATTCCAGATGTAGTGTAAAGCTGAACAAATAATTACTGCAGATGCACTTGTTGATAGATAGAAATTGCCTTATTTGGGCTTTTCGTGATCTGAAGCTCAACTACCGCTTTGTTCTTTCTGTGAATCAGTGTAAATTTGATTTACTGTGTTTAATTTGATCCCCCTCACAACTAAAAGGAATAAAATTATGAAGGAATCAGTCGAAACATTTGCATGCACGGGGAAATGTCTGTCGAAACAGCATTTCTAAAATGGGCTAAGAGCAAATCATATTAATAAATTATGACTCTAACTCAAGATGCAAATAATAATAATGCATCTGTATAGTATTTGGGTAAACATCAGAGGGGCCGGGAGAAAACTGATTCCATATTTGTTTTAGATGGATTCAGAACGGAGTTTTCAGTGAAATGTGGAAAGTAGAGGAAGGAAGAGCATTTCCTTCATGCTTTGACATAACTTTAACTCCCAACTTCATTCTGTTTTATTTGCTACTTTCAAATAAGTTTTCACTTTGAATCTCAAATGAACTGTTCTGTCATTGGGGGTATAACTCTTAACTTTAGTCTGAGTAGTTTCTGTGCATCTGTATTACCACTCAGATGTCTCTAGAGAAGCAACAAACAACTTGTATACCAAGTGGTATGACATGGTCACTCAAGGGGTCAGACTCTTAATAAATCTGGGTGTAGGAGGGAGTCCCTGTACTGCAGGAGGCATTAAAGTAAAGATCTCTGCATGTTTCAGCCACAGACTTTGCAATAAGTTCATATAGTTGCTACACAAAAAAAGCCAAAGTGGGGAAGTTGCTCAATCTTTGTTACAGTCAAAGCATACAGTCATGATTGACTCCCAACATACAAGGCACACATTAGTGTTAATACATGATGGTAGTAAACTGTGTAGCTGAAATCAGAACTGTCATCAACTCCAGAAATACTTGAAACAGCATGTGTTAGAATTTGAGCATTAATGTTATATGTTGTGCTAGTTGGTGTTCACATGTCAATGCATGAGTTTCTACCATGTAGTTGGGTTTTGCACCTTAGACTGAGATGTTGTTTAGTTTCATATTTTCCCTTTTTACGATCTACATTTCAGATTTAAAGCAGTACCGAATAACTTTTCCGTCTGTCAGCTGCTGTGGGCGTGTTTTGTTCTTACCTTTCTCCTCAGGGTGTGACAGATCCAGACGTCGGCAGGTGTGCCTCCTCAGCAATCATCTGATCCTGAGGTTTTAAAAGAGGAGTGGTTGTGTGAGACGGACGCCAGTTGGTTCCGCTTCACAGCGTGGACCTTCCTTGGACCTCGGATCCTCCGTGTTCTGGATCCCGCTTTGATTCCTTGAGTGACTCATCCTCAGTGCTGGCTAACACGCCACACCTTCCAGACGCTCATCTTCCTGAGGGGTTCCACACCGCAGCCTTCGGAATCATCTCGCCTCCCAGCATGGCTCCCACGCCCCGTCTCCTCGCCCTGCTCCACTGGTCCGTCTCCGCTCCGGAATCTCGCACACCTGCACACAGGAAACACCGGCGGTCTGTCCACCCTCCAACGAACCACGCTCACCACGGAAATCAGCTACCAGGCTCCTCATCACCATCATCACCGCCGCCAAATACACACGCACGCCAACCACAGCCGCTGTCACCTGCAGCCTCTCTCCAGAGCTCTTGCCACCCTAGCTGCCGTAAGCCATCCTCTCATACTCATCTGCTCAGATCCCAACCACTCCTGAACCCAATGTCTCCTGACTCGCCCTGCGCCGCACTCTGAAAATAAGAAACTCTGTGAAAAGAAACCAATTAAACATTTTAACTTTCCCTTGTGTCTGGTCTGGAGTCTGTGGTATGTAATAAACTTTTAAGCAACCCAGAATCATGTCTCAGACGGCCATTGCTGGAACCGCTGTTCTGTAGAAATATGCTACCAGTTGAAGATCCTTCTGCACAGTCTTGACTTCAATAAACAGATTCATCGTTTATTTTTTGTTTCTATATTTTTCCATAAATATATTTTATCAGTCAAATAAATTATCCAAGGACAGGAACACTAGAAATGATGCTGTTTTTACTTTCTTTGCATCGTCAGAGCGACAGGCAAATGTTTGGACACACCCAGAGGAGAAGGACCCAACAATGGCCGATAAGGACCCAGAGGGCTTTTATATAGAAAATATCAGGGAAGGATCATAAAAATATGCATTAAATAATTAACAGGACACACTCGCCATAAACAAGAATACTGTATAAACTTCTAATGACATTTCATTATGAAATAAGTTGTCAATTTTTACTATGGCGGCATTTTTCTTCAGGGCAGCATAAATCACCAGAACACCACTTCCTGCTGGGACCCGAATTACTGAAGTTATTTAGTCTATCATAAAGCCATCAGAGGGTCCAGAGTGTCTAATATGAAGATGAACATGTTTTTTGGTGAGTATTCACTTAGACAAGTTTTAAAACAGCTTAAAGTTGGAAAAGTTATTTTGTACTACTTTAAGAAAGTTCTGGAGATGAAAAGTGTGTCAGAGTGCTGCAAACTGGCTCAACGTCATTCTTGGATATTAACAGACTTTTACAGTGGAAAACCTATTTTCACATGCCTCAACAATGCTTAAAAAATACCATCAGAACTATGACATAAAAAGTAAAAAACTTAAATTGGCTCACAAGAAGTAAAATGATTCACATAATATTAAAAGAATTTCATGTGAATAGCAAGCAATAAATAAAATTGTTCCTCATCAGCAGCTTTAACTCTAGAGAAATAAATTATACAGCTTCTTTTTTTCCTCCTCCCTTTATTGAAGTTTCTCAAAGAACAAAGTATAAATGTATATAAATATATACACATATATGTATATATAGACAGGGGTACACATAAGTGGTCTGCAGGATTCTGCATCATGTCAAAACTGAAAAAAAATTCACTGAATAAGACAAATAGACCATCGTGGCACAGACGTGTATAACTACCTTTTTGTGCTATAAAATACAGAAAACCACCTGTTTTAATCAACAGTATCAGCGTATTTGTCTGTGATCCGCGCCATTTTGAATGCGCGCAAAGCACTATGGGATATGCAGTCAATGCCCCATAACTGTCCAGTGTATCTTTTTATCTGACTGCATCACATTACAAACATCCTCATCATTTCAAAACAAAAAACATTTACAGTAAATGACAGAAGCTCCAACAGCTGACTAATAAATTTCAACACCAAACTGTTAAATGTAGATTAAAGTGAACAATCAAACCTGTAAACAATCCAACCTGAACTCTGAAGGTTGTTTTTTTACCAGTATTTTTATATTTTACTGGTTTCTCTTGGTTTTTTCAACAATTAAAGGATTTTTATTGAAACAAATATAGAGCCAGGTAAAGTAAACAGACTGAATTTGAAGCTTGATGAAACCAAAAACAAAGTAGAGGAGCTCGGAAGAGACACAGCGAGACACATTTAAAAATGTGAGGACCAAGCAACAATCCTAGGTTCTCTTCTGAGAACCAGGCCAAAAATATTATGTGCACCCCTGTATATAGAATTACAGACACACGTCCATATTTTAAAAAAAGAGATATAAAATTACATTTTAAAGTTTTATCCAACCCTAAAATTTGTAATTTTCTGATTGACTGAAATTTTATTTGAATACAAGACACAAAAACTATTCAAAGAAAGAAAGTTATTCAAAAGAGTTTCATTAGGTCTTGAGCACATTCATTGAGATTCAGCTTATTGGTGCATATGTAATAACTAAACAGAATATTGGTAAAAATGCTTTATTAAAAATGCTACTATATATCTTGTACAAGTTTGGTTATTTATTTTTTCACAATACACACTTATTTTTTATGTGTTTGACCATACAGTTTATTGTAATTTTCTTTTCAATCAACGAGTGACAGAAGCCTGATAAACTGGGTTATAGATACATGTACAGTGTTCACATAAAAATATAAATTAATAATTGTAAAATGTATTCTACTGAACATAACAGGTCATCACTCAAAGCATAAACAGCTACATATTTTCTTCAAGGTAAGCTGGAGCAGAGATGTTGCATTATCATTCTAGCTTTCAGAAAACCTCTTTTAATTGGGTATTACAACTCGAGTTTAGGGCTTCTTGTAGGACATAAAGTTATTAAGTATGCTTATATTGAGCAGTGTGTTGCATTAATACATCAGATATATTGCTATAATATATTACAGTTATATATGTGGTCTAAATGTATTCTACAATGTGTTAGGACTCTCGTATGCCTCTAAAATGTAGAACAGTGACGAGTTTCTGTCTTCCTAGAAATGTTCGGATAAAATAAAATTAAATCGGTCACTCTGTGAAGGAATTAAGACACATTATTATTCAATAATTACCCAAAATCGCCAGGGGAAATGTGACGATATTAAATTGTTGTGATCTGTCCCGCCATACGCCGTACAAACTGACGACGCTGGAACTATTGAGAGCTCCATGAACCACGTGACCGCGAGTCGGCGAGTTCAAAGCGTGTCGTAACTCAGCTCTGGAAAGCGCTACTCGTGGATTTTGTTGCGCATGCGCATTCATCAGTGACGTCATAAAGGCTCAAATACATTTTAAATAGTGCTTTTATTATGTGCGATACTGAAACATATCACTTTACCAATCTGTGTGAGTTAGAAACAACTATGGCAAAACAGACTTCAAACTCGGGTCTCTCTTTCAGACCCTTTTATACTGAAGAAAATGGAGTTATATATCAGCACAAAACCCTGGAGGAGTATGAGGAATTAATTGAAACTTTGAAAAGGGAGAATGAACAGCTCTCTAGAAATGAGGCCTCGTTTCAAGAGACATATGACAAAATGAGAGAACAGCTATCCAGATTAACAGAAGCTGTTAATTGTCATGAAGATCAGCTGGCAGAGGCTTCCGAAAATTACAAGTATGAGACAGAAAAGCTTAAGAGAGAAAATGTTGAACTTAAGGATTCATATACACAATTAAGAGATATTGGTGAAGTGATGAGGGCAGAAGCAAATGAATTTCAAATAAGGGATGAATCTAAAACAGAATTAATAGATAAATATAGACAGAAGCTTGAGATTGCTAATACAAGAATAGAAATTAAAGATCGTCTTTTTCGATATGCACAGGAAAGGGAAGATTTCTTCACAAAGGAGTTGGAGAGGGTTTCAGAAAGTCACAGGTTAGAGAAAGAAAAGTTTCAGAGTGAAATTATTGAGCTTAATGACGAACGTACACAATTACTAGATCTAGTTGAAGTGATGAGGGCAGAAGTAAACGAATGTAAAATAAGGGATGAATCTAAAACAAAATTAATAGATAAATATAGACAGGAGCTCGAGATTGATAATTCAATAATAGAAGTTAAAAATCGTCTCTCACAACATGCACTGGCCAGGAACGAGTTACTCATAAAAGAGAACATACAATTAAAAGGAGTAGCGGATGCTTTGAGGGAAACTGTACACCAGCTGTCCACAACTGATTTTGTGTGTCAGACAGAAACGGTGGAGACGCAACGATTGAAACCCCTGACCGTCTTTCGCGAGACACAGACTGATGTTATGCAGCAGCCATCACAATCTTCTGCTGAGGCATCAAGTCAGAGTTCATCTTGGTGGAAATCTTTGGAAAAGGGCTTTTTAGTGGTGGGTACATCTCTTGTCGCTGGTGCCGCCTGTGCAGCTGTTGCAGTGGCGATTTCTAAATTATTATAATATTATCCCTGCATTAATTGTATTCCGTTTAAAAAAAACAGACTTTGTTCTTTCATATGGCTGCATATTTCTTTACATCATGCTTCACAGTTCAATAATAATTTAAAAAATGGGCTGCACGGTGGCGCAGTTGGTAGAGCTGTTTGCCTTGCAGGGAGAAGGTCCTGGGTTTGAATCCAGGAATTGAATCTTTCTGCATGGAGTTTGCATGTTCTCCCCGTGTATGCATGGGTTTTCTCCGGGGGCTCCGGTTTCCCCCAACAGTCCAATAACATGCAGGAGGTTAATTGGTGACTCTAAATTGTGTGTGAGAGAGAGAGTGGTTGTTTGTCTGTGTGTGGCCCTGTGATGGACTGGCAACCTGTCCAGGGTCCAATGATATTTTAATACATTATGTAAACACTACTGCAAATTGCACAAATCCTTCATCACACAAATGCAAATAAATGAAGTACAATAAATAATAAAAATATAGTAATGACTGTATGCTAAGACTGTAGCAATGTTTTCAACCTGTTTGTTTTTTGTGTCCCATCACATTGAAAAGGGGGCAGGTGTAGTGCGGGCTGATGGATCAGCTTCTGGCTGTTTGTCTGGGTTCTAGTTGCTCCAGCTGGAGTTCTGTGGAGGTGTGGTTGAGGTTCAGGTGACATCAACATCCTGCTGGAAGTTGTGTGCAGTCTCACATGCCTTCCGTTCAGTTGCGGAGGATGCAGCAGCCGCATGTAGAATAAGGAGCAGTGTCAGTGGAAACTGCTGGCCAGAACCTGGAGCTGAGTCCTGAACCCAGCACATCCTATTTAGAGGTCTTATCACGTCTCTTTCTGAAACCTTCTGGGACATTTTTGTTCTGTGCCCACACTTGCCAGGATAGTAGGGGAGACTCAACTCCTATTCCACTAACTTGACGTAGAAATGAGCGGTATTGGTTTAGTAAACTGAGAAATGTTTACTTACTCATTTATTTAATTTTAGGGCTCTTGTGTCGTGTGCCCCCAAAGAGATTGCACCCTGGGCAGTCACCCACATTGCTTATACCAGAACCGGTCCTGTTCTTGTGTATTTTGCACGTGTCAAGTACAGTTCCTCATGTGGTCATAAGTTAAAGGTTAAATATAGCACTTTGGTCAGCTGTCATGCTTTATGTTAAAGTGCTCTATAAATAAACTTGACTTGACTTGATGGAACAATTTCATAAAAAGCTATATTTAAAAAAATATATATATATATATTACCTCCACGGGGCGTTTAGAGGGGTGCAGAAATAAAGTACAATATTTTCTTTAAAAATGATGTTTACATTTACCAGCCAATAGCGGGCACCATTATGGATTGCCTAACAAGGTAAATAGTCCAACAAGTCAAGCAGATGCTTCAGAGCCCCAGAGATGTTGTTTAATATCCTGCTCAGAGAAAATCAAAAACCAAAGTGAGTTTAGGTGAAGCCAATAATAGATGTAACCTTGCGCTGCAAACGAGATTCTCGTGAGATTTGGAGTTTTCCAAACCCACGAAATCCATCTTGCACTGCTCAAACTAAATCGTCCGACTCAACTCCACTGGTGGTTCGGATCAATTGTTAGCATTGTGCTTTTTGGCGGGTGTTCAGATATCACGATAGCAGCAAGTTCCCAGGCAAAGCAAAAACAAAGAACTGGCTATTGAATCTGTTTTAGGAGAACTGGACACAATTTCTTTGCAGTTCCAGATCTATGTGTAGCTCCGATTCAGCACGGAGTGGAGCTACACAGATAATCAGATTTGTGGCTTGCATCATTGTTTATTCAGCATAAGTTTTATGTCGGATGGTCTTCCTGACACTACCCTCGGTATTTATCCGGGCTTGGGACCGGCATAAGAAAGACACTGGCTTGTGCCCCACTTAGGCTGCATTGTGTTTGTAAACATAAATTCTTTATTTTTAAATCACTATCATTGCATTTTGGGTCCAGTCAAAACACAAATTGTTGCACACAGACAAATAAAATTAATGATAAAAAATTAACTGGCAACTCTAAATTGGCCCTAAGTTTGAGTGTGTGTATGTTTGTCTCTATGTTGATGCACCAGAAACCTGTCAAACGTGTCAGAAGTATTTTATGACACACCCCGTCCCACCTCCTACTACTAATACCAATCAGGGTCATAGCAAGCATATCAGCTGAGGCTATAGGAGCAATAGAGCACATGTTTGGAGGGAAACATAAATCCAGTGAAGAGTAGATGAACAATGGGAGGTAGAGTGCATGATGCTGCTCTCTGAAGAATCTGATATTGTCTTACTCTGTGAGAAAGCAACAAGCATGAAACTGGCATCTACAGTATAAAAGACACATGATAATGTAAGGGTAAATGCAGTGAGCATGTGCATGGCTAGGATGGGATTAAAACCTGTATTTAAGATAATATTATACGCAGATTTGGGTACAGAGTATCCTTGAAGAGTTAACGCTCAATAATTCAGCAGATGAACGTTACATATGTTATCATATTTCTGCCTCAAGAGGAATACAGTGATCTAAAGTGGGTGGAAGAAAACCTATTTTCCTCCAGGCGTCCCAGTTGGCTCATTCATTTTATGGATTATCCTCTCATGGCAGCCGATGTAACTCACGCTATTAGCTACCACTTGGGCCCCTCCGCACAAACCATATTCACACTTCATAGCTTGGCCTCATTTAAATAGAAAGAAAAATAGATGGATAGATTAAACATTTGTTTAAACTCCTTCCACAGATGTTCAATAGGATTTAAATAATACCAAACAGCACATGATGACTTTTTTATCTTTAAAACAGGCAGATTGACTGGAAGACTGAAGACATCTGAGATGCTAATTACAGAACACACCTCATGGTGCGTTCACACTGGCCCAACCGTCAGTGTCAAGCATCAAGATTACATGTAAAGTTTATGGTGGAGTCCATCAGAGGGGCGTCAGAGTCTCTGCAGCCCTTTGTGAGCATTGGCAGCATCAACTTTCCGAGCCTTTCAAGCGTTTCAGGCGTTGAAGCTTGAAACGTGAGTAACGCAGAAGTTCAGCTAGCTAAACCTTTGACGCTCTTGAAGCGGCGCGTCAACCAATCAGAGCATGTCATTGTAGTGATGTCACACATAATTTCAACAATGGAGGACAAACTGACCCGACGTTGTCTATCTTTATTAAGCAATTAAAGCCAAGCCACTCTCTCGATATGATCCGCCATAGTTCAGAACATACAGTAACAGAGGAAGCCCCGCCTACGCGCTCTGTTCTGCTCAGAACTGGCAGGCGTTACACGCTTCAATGTATAACAGTCAAACTGGAAGTGTTGGGAGCGTTGCTTGATGCTTATAAAGCCTCCAGTATGAATTCAAATTATTTTCAGTTTTCTCTAGGAGTGCCATTGTTTTTGTCCAGATTCATTTTAATAACTTACTTTTGAAAATAATTCTGTTGAACCATAATTTAAGTTATAAATTTCATCAATTTCAAGTTTTTTCAGTAACCACTCTGGGTTTTCCTTCTTAAAAAAAAAAAGAAGTGTACGAACAATTTTGTCCAAGTTAGTACCTACAGTAATTATAGCAGTAAGTTTTGATATGTAAAATATTTTATTGCTATTCTTTACTCTTTTTTTAACAGCATCAGCAGAAAGAAATCAATCCCTTTAATTCTCAAGTTCATCTCCATTGTTTTTATTTCATCACTTCATTATTGACACAGGTTTCAACTCTACTCTCTGTTATTGCAGTGTGCTGACTCTAATCTGTTGATGGAGGCGTTTTGATTTAGTCACTATGATAATTTGGGTTTCAAGTCTGTGTGAATGTGCAAACTATTACTTTTTCTTTTAAATTCAAGATTTTTCATCTGAATTGTAACTTCAATATTATGAGCATGAACAAGGTAGTAGCTGAAGAAGACATGAGAAAACATGTGATTGTTCCTTTACATTCTTTCATGTTGTTTAGCCGGACCATGAATGCACCACAACCAGAGCTGAGTAAAAAGTGACAATGTTTATTGATAAAAATGTGCAAAGATGGTTGAGACTTCACAGGAGGGAGGAAATGGCATGTGATAAATGATAAATACAGAACATGACACCTGTTACATAAATATTGTAAAGACACTCATCAGCTACAACTTATTTATTTAAAAAAGGACCAAATCAGAGTTTTTTCCCAAAACCCCAAGAGCTCCACTTCAAAAAAACAAAACAGTTTTTATTTTATTTACTAGCATCATTAAATGTTTAGGAATTGAAAAATAGCCCAATAATTCCTTAAAGAGGCCCTTCCATTAAAAACATTTTTTCTGAGGTTTCTGTTGAATATTTTAGCTCCACAGGTGTTCTTACCTTCATAGTGGGTGTGAAAACAGGTCAACAACTTCTCTTTCAGTTTTTATCGCTGAAACTACGCAAGTGGTGATAACACCCGAGTTCTCCTGAGTTCGAACAGCCTGTATCTGTTTCATCACAACTCCTTTGTTTGTTAGTATTCATCAGCTCCCGCAGTTGAAACCACGCCTAGCATGCTGCTGGCTAAAAGCTGTTAGCATAAGACGTAGCAAACAGGAAGACACGACGTCTGACATTGCCATGCGCAGCGGGGCAGGAAACAGTATTCTTTGCTCTCATAGGCTAGTTTGTTAGCCAATCAGAGTTCAGTAAATTCGAACAATGAATATGAACGAGCTGCTGACGAAGCCTGACGGAAGGAATCACCTGAATTTAATGCAGACAGATTGAAAGGTCTGTTAATCAGTGTTTCCTGACATTTTTAGATATAAAATGTTTCATATTACTGGTTAATACTTAAGACCACAAAGTCCTGACATGTGTATGAAATGGCCTCCAAGCTTCCAAGTTACAGAAGGTGTTTTCAAATAAATAAATACATCAGAATGAGTTTTGGTGGTTTAGCTTTATACTCAGTAATATTAAAGTTTAGTTACTTTAGTTTTATGTAAACTCTTCTTCAATTTTCACTTGCGAAATTAATTCCTTCCATTTCCTCATAAACATTTTTGCTTGTTTGTATACTCAATTATCTTTTGTGACGTTCCCCCTTTTTTAAGGTAGTATTTCTAAGTTATCACTATGCAAAAGTTTTGGATAGAAATACAGACAGTTAGCAAATTTAAAATCATAGCTCTGAATTGTTATTTTTTCTTTTAACACAGGGTTTCAGACTCAGTGTTGTTAACTCAACCTCAAAAAGCAACATTTTTTTAACGTTTTACTCCTGCTGCAGTGAGACCACATTCAGCACTGATTGGCTCTGAGTTTGGAAACAGCACTTCTGGTTTCTTTTCCTTCTTACAGCTGAACATGTTTCCATAATTACCCGAGGTACACTCACCGCTTCACAAAGTTCACTTCTGTTTAGTCACAATCAGATCCAGGAGAAAAATGTGATGTTTTGAAATCAAATGTTTTCTCTCATTTTGCAGCTTTAAAAGTCCTGATTTTTTTTTCCTGTGAAAAAAAAATACAAGTAACAGTTAAATTTGTTATAATGGGAACATCGTTGCTAATATCATTGATGTGCTTTGTTCTGGTCATTCTGTAAACCATAACAATATGACAGTCAGCTTTCACGATACTGAATTCACTACATTGCTGTTTTATTTACACCCTTTGTATGTCCAGAGGGAGCTGTGTGCAGTCTGCTAACTTTTTTATGTTACTTTAAGCAATTTGTCCTTGAGAATCACCTTAGGCTAACAGCTAAAAGGTAGCAGTAGCTTCAGTTTGGGTGGCAAAGCTCAATCACATACAGAAATATCAGTTCATAAGATAAAACAAGGGAAGTTTAGATTTTTTGGTGTGTCGGGGAAAATGTTTGGATCGGAAAAAACCTCAACCACTTCAGTAAGACGTGTCCATGCTGTGGTTATTAGGAAATGTCAGTCTTAGTCTAGGTCAAAAAAATTAAGTGGTTGAAATGCACAAGTGTCGTATGTATTTTTTTTTGTCCATTTGGACACTCATGGAACGCATCTTCTTGTTTAATGTGCTGATTTATTATTTTTATTGACACAAATTGGACAGTTTTTCAGTCTCGGGACCCACCAGAATGTTTTAGATGCTTCAGTTCACCTGATTTCAACTGATGGGTGTTTAACAGGCTTCTGCTGAACTTGATGACGTGCTGAGGAGTTAATGCAGTCATCTGAATTGGGTGTGCTCAAGCAGGAAAACATTTAAACCCTTCAGACAGTCAGTCCTGATGACCAGGATAAAAAAGCACTCAGCCGAACAGAAGTACATCCATGAATTGTGAAAGTCTTGGTCTGTTTCATTAAACCATTAAATTGAAGATATTAACATCTGGATTGTATGATAAACACAACTAACCTCCTTAAATAGAGCTGTGGTATAAATGACTAAGCACACAGATTTGACTGGTAGTGTGTATTTCTTATGTATCTGTTCAATGTCAAACAGACCCACATGTCCACAGTTAAATAAGTCCAACCCACAAGTACTTTGAGTCTTTCAGGGACAACCATGTTTACAACCACGAGCTATTTCTGGAGCCTCCCTGATCTCTGTGTCTCTTCTTTCACCCCGTGTTCCTGCTCAACCCCTCTCTCATATCCCTGTGGTCATTTGTATTCATCCACTTTCATTTGCTGTCACCCCGTGTCAGTTACAGCACGCTCTGAAGCCCCCCCCCCCCTCGTTGGCAAGCTGTTCTGCTACTTTTCCACCCTCACGCCTGCCTCCTCCCCATTCCATTTCCTCTCATCGTGGCAGGCCGCTTTACGCCACGCTGTCACTCATCAAATAACAGCTCTTAGCAACTCTTTCCAAAATAAACGCAACTGAACACGAGACACAAAGGTTACCACTCGGTGCACACATCAAACGTTCCAGTAGAGGTTTTTTTTAATCGATCATAGCCGGGGTCTTTTATTACTCTTTGTCCCTGGCGGTGAACTCGGTAATAACCAAAGTCTCCCAGAAGTTTTCGCCTAATGAGTCATTATTCAGTCTGGATGTACATTGACTTTGACTTCTGATGCTTTGAGTATTGCAGCACTGATCTGGGTATAGTTTGTGTTTAATTGTGAAAACTGTGCCAGTGGTTGGTTTTGTGTTCTTTCCCACTAAATTTAATGGTGACTTGTTTTAAAATAACACACCTTATTGTAGACGTTAGGTTTTTAAACTGCTTTTCTGGGGCTTGGAAACATCAGGATACATTTTATTTGTGTCAGGCTGAGTACTGGGTAAGTTTTCTTTTTAGAGTTTGGAAGCCACAGAATAACCAAAATATCCCATAACCGTTTAGTTAAGTATAAACTGTCTTTGTCTGCCTGTCACTCTGCCACTGTGTGGTCTGGACAGGAGGGGTGTGACCATTGGGACTACAGACTAAAGGCTGCATAATATATTGAAACTTTATCATCATAGCAAGATCATTATGTGCAATATCAATATGAGAAAGGACAGTTTAGATTGCACTTAATCAATTGCAAATAATCTGAGGCCCAGATCAAAATATTCAGCAGTAATATTGCCATAGCATATTTTTGTATTATTGTGCAGATTAGCTGAAGACTGCTGTGAAAGCTAACAAACTGTCCATGAAACGCCCTCAGTGGGCCTGAGGTACCAGCTGCACAGGACAGCAGCAAGATGTATTAATAATTCAGTGAGGAGTTATGAAAGTTAGCAACACAAAGAAGACTAAATATCATGTACTCAGAGATGGGAATAGACAAATAGTCTTAGGGGTGGAGTTTTAGACATAGCTCACATGAATGAATAAAAGGAAAAAAAAGCGTAGTTCTCAGCTTCACGCTGTTTCCAAATGACATTCAGTTCAAGTGTGTGTCTCAGATGGTTTGGATATTATACTTGATATTCTGTGCTGTTTCCATCACCGTCCCTCTCCAATGAAAGCAGATAAATGATATACGTTGAGGCAGAGAAGTGATGGAAAGCCAGTGGAATATACTGAACTATCACAGTGTTTTGTTGCGCATAAAAACCCACGAAGGCTACTGATATTTCACAACAGTGGATCTATAATCTCAGATTTGAGACAGTTTACCTCGACATGAATGAAAAGGTATTATTCCTGCATCTTGATTATATTTTATACACCCGTGCTGCCATCTGCTGGTTAAAAAGAAAAACTACAATCAATTCTAAAGCATAAACAGACAAAAAGAAATATGGATCACATGAGATTCAGTCTCACATTTTCCGTTTTCATGTATTCAATCAAATCGATGTTTAGTGAATTTTTATAGCTTTACATGTTCTATTAACAACTTTCTACAAAAAATAATGAATTTCTTTAGCACCTGTTAAAGGTCCTGTATCATGAAAAATCAACTTTTTTGAGCTTTTAACCATGTTGTCATGCTATTTCTTTATCTAAAAGACCTCCAGAGTGGATTTTGGCTTAATTCGTGCATTCCCGAGTAATCTTCCTGAAACCTGCACTCTGAGCAGCTGCTTTACTCGCTCATGTAAAACGGCTGAATTGAGCCCCTTTACGTCACGGTGTCATATCAGGAAGTTCCTGACCAATCCCTGCTGCCCCTGTAGTAGGTACAAGGCGAGCTGCGAGAGTCCGAAACAATTTGTCAGGAGCTCATCACGGCAGATGTCTAACCTACAGCCCAGAGTTCCCACACTTCAACCACCTGCTGCTCTTTATTAGCATGAGCTGCTAATAAAGACTTATCAACTCGACCCTGCTAATCACATGTCAGTATGACTCCAGCTTTACAGCTGAGCTCCACGTCACCGCAGCCCGTCCCACCCACCGGATAAAAGACACAGTCACTCACCCTGCCAGCGCTCAGTCATACGTCCCGTTTGCCACGAGGCTCCTGTTAGCCTCTGTGCTGCAGTTTAACAGCCTCATTAATCCAGCCTAAAACCTCAGACCTGTCCCGGTCGATCTCTCTCTCTCTCTCTGTCCGCCTCGTTCTTGGCTGCTGGTCTCGCAGTCAGCGACTACGGTCGCTGCCTCCAGAAACCCGCTCCTCGCCTACGACCTCTCTCACTTCACCCGTCTGATCCCAGTATTGGTGTCTTCTCCCGGGTCGGATCGCATCCAGTCGCGAGTGGACCGTCCTTCCCTCCAGACGCTCCTCACCACCGAGCGTCCGCTGACAAATTAGCACCTCCATTTCGTTGTATTTCATTCTAAAAATTTCTTGTTGAAAATTTGCATTTGACTGTGAGAGTTACAGAAGTTTATTTAGTGTTTCTAAACAGCCCAATCGGACTCACATTTGGGAGGCGGGGTTTTAGGTAAACCGAGCGTTTTTACTTCCTGGTCACAGAATAACTCGAGAATATAAATTATATTTCAGGACAAATAAAGCCCGCGAATTTTCCCGCCCCTGGCATTATCAGACGAAGAAGAGAGGTGGAAGCAGCGTCCCCTGGGTTAAATTCAGCCAATTCGGTAAGTATGTACTTTCTATTTACCTTAAAACAGTGGTGTTTTGTTCGTGTTATTTGAGTTTTTCGGACCATGATTATGAACGTATTTACATTTTTCTGTGCTACAATGGAGGGCTCTGAAAAATGATACCGGGTTTTATGTCAAAGTTTAGCTAGGACACTTGTGGTGGTGCAAGGTGGTGGTAGGTCCTAAAATACAATTTTATTGTTGTAAGGCTCATTGTACCATGTAAAACTCTAAAATATGAATAAAAACATGGCAAGTTTAAATATTTTCACCTAACGAAACTAGCAGTTTTAATAACGTGGGCAGCGCACTGTATTTTTACAGAAGTTAGACGTTTTCAAAATGGCGGAACCTGCTATCTGCCAATGGCCGCTACTGTCAGTGCTTAGAGTGATAGCTCGCAGGGTTCCCGTTTTGACAGGGAAACTAATGTATTTCACCTCTCCTTCGCATCATCCTCCCTTATTATTCCCTTGTAAAACTCCCGTGTTATATTTAGGGCTGAAACGATTCTCCAAGGCAAATTCTCTGCCTCGAAGCTTCATTTGATTTATGTCACCACCGTCTGTTTACTTTAAAAACTGTACAATCGCCCGGCATTATTTTTCACCCGTACTGAAATAAGTGACACACACATTAGACGCTGCACTGAATGCACCTGCGAGTGGCGGTGTAACTTTCTCTTAAGACATGGCGGACAACTTGGACACCGGTGGAGTGTGAAAAAGGCGGAAAACCAAGCAACAAATTTGCCCCGGTGCCTAGTCTGACAGGCAACTCGGTCCAATAAGTTTCTACCGTATCAGTCCTCTTAACGGCAGGTTAAGGTCGTATTCGTCTTTTGCGGGAAATAAACGCAAGCCTAACACTTGCATTGTCAGCCGGCTCCACCTTAACAAGCGCACACACTGCGGAGAGGGGGGACTCGTGTTCGCCTCGCGCTCTCACTAGAAGCTCCGCTCACGAGCAGATACGTTGACAGAGCGAACGAAAATATCCAACATTTGGCTTCATTTTACAAAAATAGATGCCGAAAATGCACGCTGTCAAGAATGCAATTAAAGCTTTTACTTGCAAAGTGGGGAACACAAGTGATTTGACCAAACAACTCTCTAAAATACACCAAATACAAACGGAGAGATGCAGTGTTTGACTGAGTGCTGCAGCAACAAGCCCTGAATCAGGTGGCTTATCTTACACTAAACACTTAAAAATCTTTTTTTATTTTGGTTCTTAATTGCACCGTTTATGGGGAAGTTATGTTTGATATTTTTTATTTGAATACCTTAAACTTTTTAAAATAGTATTTTTAGTTTCTGATTATGTAAAAGTACGTGTTTATATAGTGTTTTTATTAAGTTATTCATTTTGTACTTTCTAATTTCGTAGCTGTTTATTTTCCGTGCTTTGCTGTAACAATTGTTAAAAAATAAAATTACAGTTCATTATTTGTTTTTCCCCTTTTGTTTTAGTCTTTAAAAAAAGTATCTAAGGGTACCGATAAAGTACCGGATCAATATGGAGTACAGTTAAGAGTAGTAGTATTAATAAATCCTTAATGATACCCAGTGTTGAAGTTTTGGAAAACAATTTTAAATAAAACTTGAAAGAATAACTGACATTTGCTTGCTCATTTTAAGAGGTCTTTCATATTTTATAACATGCTATTGATATAATGGTTTACAAACACACAAGTGTAATTTATTAGAATACTCAATTAATCGGTAAAAGATTCGATAGAGTACTTAATTACAAAAATATTCAATAGCTGCAGCCCTAATATTATAAAACCCCTCGGACCTGCCAACCTGTAGAATGCATGTAGTTTGACTTCTAGTTAGGCTTGGCCGACTTGCCCCTCTGAACTACGCTAAAACCGGTAGACATGTAAGTTCAGTGGTGAATGTGCGCGTGGGGGACTCAGCGTGACGCAGCAGCGGGGCGGGGTGAAGCCACTTCAGCCAACCGCCAGTCATTATAGAAAAATGTTGGATAAACAAGGTTCAGAGTCTAAACAAAATGATTTGTAATTTTCCAAAGTATTATATATGAATATAGCTTTGAGTCAAAATTGTTAGTAAGATGAGAAATTAGAGCCCTTTTTTTCAGATCTAATAGCTTTTGCTGCATCCTAAAAGTGGTTGTTTTTTACTCTGAAAAGCATGAAATTATTTGCTGATGAATCGTAATCAGAGAAAAGGTTAAAAAATAATTTTCTGTGTAATATTCTTATGATCATGATGATGTTGAAATAAATGGCTGTTAAAAATTTGAGGAAAATAATTTGAATGTCTGTGGTTTTGTTTGTCTTTCAGTTATTATGACAACATAGTCTGTCAAAGTTCTTGTTACAACTTTTCAAAATGAAAAAGAGGCTGCTAAAAAAATCTTCATGTTTCAAGTACCAAGAATCTCATTTAACAAACTCTTGCCTAGCAATCTGGCTGGGGGCTGGACAGGATATTAAAATACAATTCAATGTCGAAATTAAGAACTTTAACAGATTCCACGTATACCTGTCAGCTACAGCGCTGGAGGTGGAACCTTACCTTGTCCTGTGGAGACGAACCAAAACCAGGTGCTTCTTGTGAAGACATGCATGGGGGACCTTCTTCAGAGATGTGGTTTGTAAGTATTTTTTCACTTTAAAAAAGTCTTTAAACTGAGACAGCAAAACATGTACATGAGTTAAATGACAGAAGGTGTGGTGTTTTGTTTTCTTAGTTATCCACATAATGCAGAGAAGCTGAGTTTGGCAAAGGGCATCATTTCCACCTTCCCATCTCTGAATGTCCAGGTGGCTGGACAAGGAGAAGGATTTGTAAGTGAATTAGTTAAACAAAAACTTTTATTTTTTTTCATTCAAAACAACTACTGATCCTAGAGGAAAATTAAAGAGCAACCCCCCCCCCAGTCATACTAAACCCCACATTTTATGTTTGAGAAATGCTCCCAAAGTGGTGTTGCCTGGCATACAGAGGGTGTTTGGTGTCTCTGTTTTCGGCCTTGGTTTCCTAATTTTCTGTTTTGATCAGGAATTTGTATTTTGATGCATCTCCAGACACATTTTTACAGTTTATCATCAGAAAACAATTATTTGGAGGGTGACTTGCTGTTAAAGGAATTATTTTTGTTGCTCAAAATAGCTGATTTTGTATATTTCTTTCGAATATCTGAAGTTTTCTTTTGGGTAAAACAATGTTTTCTTTGCCAGGAGCATTTTTATGATCCAGCATCTCACAGTGGATTCCTAGAGATAAAACTGCACAACCTTCGACGAAATCTGCAACAAGAGGAAATGCGTTACAGGAAGCGGAAAGCAACCAGCGATCAAGGGGAATCACAGACACCCAGCGGTACTGAGGCTGAGAAAGACAACAGCACAAAAGAGTGGGTCACCTTGATCAAAAGGTTACGGTCCTCTTCAGAAAACCTTTCAGCAATCAAGTCCGGCATGGAGAAAACGTTTGCCTACAGGAAAGCATAGATTACAAGTGAATCACCCACGCTTGCAGAAGTATTGAGTGAATATCCACGGTTTTTGGACATGCCAACTCTGTTAGTTTTTGTTTCTTTTCCTCTCTGAAATGTCATTGCTGTTCTACTTTCAAGTTTTACAAAACCACTATTGTTTTTCTTTTTCAAGCTGGACTCTGAGTTCGGAAGACTTACAGGGGAAAAGGCAGACTTGTTCCTTTGTAGATGGGATGCTAACATCATGCCTAGACTCTAAACCGCAGCTGCCATGGAACCAAAGCTGTGGACCCTTGTAAAAGGGATGGAAGACATGAATGAGGGTATGCTTATGTGCAACCAGGAGTTAAAAAAAATGCAAATAACATCTTAAAATTATAAGACTGGTATATCAAAGAGAAAGTACCATTTTATTTTGCAACCTGGATGATGTAATATGATGTATGATGCAATACATTTGCTTACTCACCAAGACAAATTTTGTGCTTTTAGATTCCTTCGGGAGTTATTTACCATATAGCCATATCATGGGTGTTTAGGACTACCAATGTGCAGCTTCTAAATAAGGCATTATCTACCACAAATCTTCATTTAGCTATTTTTAAAGTTTTTCTGTTTAACTTTCAGATGAGGCTTGTTACACGACTCTTGTGTTATTGACACACCTACTGCCTCCTGTTGGTGCAAGCCATTGTAGCACCAAGAACACAATAACGTACCTCCTGGATTTTTTGCCGGTATGTGTTTTCCTGGGAAAAAATTGTTAAATCATATTTGTCAAAGTCTTAACTATTTGACTAACATGTTTGTTTTGTTATATCTACTCCTCTGTCTTTAAGCCTGGAACAAGAATTAGGTCATTGTGCAATGATTCCTCTACTTCATCAGTGAATGCTCAGCCCCAGCTGATCTGCATCGGTGACCTGAGTTCATCAAAGCAGTACGTCATTGTTGCCAAGAATGACAGGGTCACCATTCCTCTAGACGATGGTCTCACTTGTGCTGTGGACAAGCTTTTCAAACTCTATTGGGTGTGTAATTTGTCCTATACACCACAACTCTGCCCTGTCTTCACATTCTTCGAGTACATCTATGATCTACCATTCTCTACACAAAGAAAGACAAAGGTACTGGAGCTGATTGCACAACTCAAAGCTTGCAAGTAAAATGCTTAGTTGTCCAAAGTGTGAAGGAATTGTATTCACGGAGGTGAAACACCTTATGTGGCACCGCCGTGAAATACATTGCTTATCAAAAGACGGACAAAATATAACAATTAAATGTGGTCAAGATGGTTGCCCAAGGACATATTACAACTTAAATTCATTTTCTAAGCATCTACATAGAGCACATTTTGAAACGGGTACAAAAACTATTCCTGCCGACCAACCATTGTATCCAAGTGAGCCTTCAAACAGTGGGGAACAAATTCATTCTGTTTCTGAGAATCTGGATATGCCACATGTCAGTGATGACATGGTTTCAGCTCAATTACCAGAAAATATTGTTGATCTTCGCAATTGTGCAGCATCTTTTATGGCCCAGATGTATTAATCATCAAATGTGACTGTTTCTGACGTTATGAAAAGTGTGAACTGTGCTAAAGAGCTACTTAATAGGACAGTAGACAGGTTGCAACAATCAACTACTACCTTATTGAATAGTTTAGAGGTACCTGGTGATGCTGCTAAAGGTTTGATTGAAGAATTTGAAAATGCCAAACACATATTTGATGATCTTGACACACACAATATAAAATGAACAAATATTTTATGGAGAAGTTCTCACTTGTCAAACCAAAAGATATTTTTGGGTCACAGGTCTGATACAGCAAGAAAGAATAGTAAGACAAAACAAGTTTTATTAGCAGACACTTTCCAGTAGGAAATGCAGGCTCTCTTCCTTTTGGAAGATGAGTGCAAAAATGATAAACTGAGTGACTATTGTGATTGATCACATTTTTCTACGCATCCATTATTTCAGATGTTCCCTAACGCTTTGCAAATACAACTACTGTGATGACCTGTAGACGACAAACCCTTTATGTTCCAAAACAAAAATACACAAGTTAGGAGCTATGTATTTTACTATAAGAAACTTGCCAACAACCTGCAATTCAACACTGAGGAATTTATAGAGAATTTAAAAAGAGAGAATGAACAGCTGTCCAGAAATGAAGCGTCTTTTCAAGAGACATATGAGAAAATGAGAGGACAGATATCCAGATTAACAGAAGCTGTTAATTACCATGAAGATCAGCTGGTAGAGGCTTCAGAAAAACACAGGTATAAGAAAGAAAAGTTTCAGAGAGAAATTATTGAACTTAAGGATTCATATACACAATTAAGAGATCTAGTTGAACTGATGAGGGCAGAAGCAAATGAATTTAAAATAAGGGATGAATCTAAAACTGAATTAATAGATAAATATAGACAGGAGCTCGAGATTGCTAATACAGGAATAGAAGTTAAAGATCATCTGTTTCAGTGTGCACAGGAAAGGGAAGATTTCCTCACAAGTGAGTTGGAGAGGGCTTCAGAAAGTCACAGGTACGAGAAAGAAAATCTTAAGAGAAAATGTTGAACTTAAGGATTCACGTACACAATTAAGAGTTCTAGTTGAACTGATGAGGGCAGAAGCAAATGAATTTAAAATAAGGGATGAATCTAAAACAGAAAAGTTTCATAGTGAAATTATTGAGCTTAATGATGAACGTACACAATTAATAGATCTAGTTGAAAAATTAGGTCTCATGCAAATGAACTTGAGAAAAGGGATGAATCTAACATGGAATTAATAGATAAGTATAGACATGACCTTGATAAGGCTAATTCAGAAATAGAAGTTAAAAATTGTCTGTTTAAATGTGCACTGGAAAGGGAAGATTTCCTCACACAGGAGTTGGAGATTGCTAAAACAAACATAGAAAGGATTATTGTATCTAGACAGAATCCCTCACAATCAGAAAGAGGAGTGGACTGATTCAGCAGTCAGAAATGTGTTTTAGGGAATCACAGCCATCACAGATTTCTGCTGAGGCATCAGCTCAGAATTCCTCTTGGTGGAAATTTTTGGGAAAAGGCGTTTTAGAGGCAAGTAAATCTGTTGTCACTGGTGTCGCCTGTTCTCTTGTTACTTTGATGGTTTATGAATTTATGACATCTTATGCCTGCGCCCCGATGCTATGCCATTTAAAAAAAATGTATGTGTTGTGTGTGTATATATGTATATGTTGTAGATTTATATGTATATTTCTACACATGCACTGCTGTTTTTTGTTATTATTTGTGCGGCTTTTATTTGCTGTTATAATTATATTTTTTTATCTCTGTAATGTGGCATTTAGTGCCAAGAAAGGCACCTAGAAATAAAATGTATTATTAATATTACTACTACAGAGTATTTGATCTGGAATTTGTATTTGTACTTCCCACTGGAAGCACAAAATCAGTGTGTCTCTTGTGTTCAGCAATAGTGGTGGTTATTAAAAGTTCCAGTATACTTAGAGAGGAACTGTGATTAGAGTGGCGTTTGAGCCTGTATGACGTCACAGTACTTATGTCTGACACTGGTAACATATTACCAGTTTACCAATCTCATGCGAAATACAAGCAAGTATGTCAGATCAGACTTCAAACTACTCTTTCAGACCCTTTCATACTGAAAAAATCAGAAGAAATAACGAGCAGAAAACCCAGAGGGAGTATGAGGAGCTTATAGAAACTTTAAAAAGAGAGAATGAACAGCTACCAATAAACTCAGTAGCAATCCACCTCTCGTGCCTTATAAGGAACTATATTTCACAATTAACGATGCCATTTTTGGGGCTATAACTCCTCAGTAAATAAATGGTATTTTCTTCATTAAAACACATGAATCTACCGGAGAATTTTTGCCTGCCAATTTAAGCTAATTTTTCTCGCGAAACTTTGTGAGATCTCGTGAGATTTAGAGCAACAACGTCATCTTTGTTTACGGAGATTATAGGACTTTACAATTTTACTCAATTTACACTTGGTTTTAAACAACGTTCACTGTTAAAATAGCAATTTCCTGGTCTGGAATTCATCACAGATTCTGAAAATGATAGTGACATCTGTGAGGGTTATGTAGATAATACCAAAAAATAGTGATATATATACAAAACAGATAGTTTTGCAAATTTTTTCATTGATCGCGCAAGTATAACTAAGCATACCAGATTTTTGGTGTGTGAGTTATCAAGGATGATATGACCAAAAGGTTCCGACAGTATTAAATACAAAATATTGCTGAAATTCGGTCAAAACAAGATGTTACCCCTCTTAGCAGCTATATGATGCTAACACACATGCACATCGCGGGAAAGCAGCCCACTTCCTGTCAGAAAAAAATTCCATGGAACTCATTACCCTTTTGCTCAATTTTCACATCGAGCTAAATAACGTTCATGGTTTTTGTAGCATTTTTCTGATCCGGAATTCCTTACAGATTTTAAAAATCATAATGACGTGTATGAAGGTTGTTTAGCTTATACTGAAAATACACTATATTACCAAAAGTATTCGCTCACCTGCCTTTACTCATACTATGAACTGAAGTGCCATCCCATTCCTAACCCATAGAGTTCAATATGATGGGAAGGCTGTCCACAAGGTTGAGGTGAGTGTTTATAGGGAATTTTTTTTTATTTTAAGCGAGAGAAAGAAACACGATTACTTTATGTTACTAAACATACCAGTTATGGTGCTTTTATGCACATTTTATTTATGCATGCTTAACTTTTAGCAAGGTAGAATTATCGTAACTTTAAAAGGTACCCCAGCTACAAAGACTAGTGGTTCTTAAAAGATAAATGTTACTATCAGATATAATAAATTGCCATAAAAACCCTTATTGTTGTCTTTGTTTTTATAAAATTTATAAAAATTGTTTAACCTGTAGGTCGCCATTGTTGTTAACGTCGCAATGCACTCTGGGTATTGACGTCATATGGTTGGCCCAGCAGGCTTCGCTATGTTCGGGACCCTGTTGCGACTGTTTGTCGACATAAACATGCTATCTGTTCAGCCTTTTCAATTTGAACCCGAGTGGTTTCACAAAGTGAGTTTAGCGTAACTCTCAGTCGGTTACCCGGGCAACACACTCAGTGAACCTAAACTGCTCGACAGCAGGTTTGTTTGCCACAACTGACCCAGAGTTTCTCCTGCTCTTAAGTTGAAGCCTGCTGTCTGAAATCAGTAACAGACACGGCGTGTCCGTTTCTAGATGAGCCTGTTGACTTGGAAACGCAGATATTATACAGAAATCTCCGTTGGGAGAGAGAGAGGTGACGATGTTGCGCAACATCCTCTCTCTCTCCCGACGGAGATTTCTGTATAATATCTGCGTTCACACCGCAATCATCTATAATTAATTTAAACAATATTCTCAGTTCACGCATCTCCCATATGACCCACGATGGACATGCTGTCCACACCGACGGCCCCCTCCTCCTCTTGATAAAAATCTAGTTTCTCTGAGTAAGTGTGGTCCAGAGGAACTACTTCGTGCACATCCGCTGGCCACTGTGTCGCTGCATCTGAGGTATCTAAATCGGTCTGAGTGGCAGCATTGATCAAAATAACTGTATTGATACACTTACAGATTTTACTGGCTGGAGAGGTGAAATATCAGCTTCATCTGTGATGAGTGGCGTGTCAGACGGCTCGCATAACATTACTAAGGCGGCTACTGCAGGAGCAGGCCTGTTCAGGAGAGCGTCCAGCGTCTCTGGCGTTTTTTTCTGCGCATTTCACTTTCTTCCCGTGGGCGCTTCGGCTCCTTGTGTGGAAAAATGGTCGGCAAAGCACTCGGTTTCAGTCTCCGCTTATAACCAGCCGCTCCGGTGAGATCTTTCATGAGTTGTGGTCGACTATAAGCTTTAAACGCATCCGTAGAAAAATGTCGGGAACACAGCCGCGGATCTTTGGGAAGTTGTGTCCGTCCACAAGCAGCTTCCCACTGTTTTCTCCTCTTCTTGTCTGTAGGAAAGCTGTGTAAACTTACGTCACTCCCCTTGTTGCCTTTCGACTGGAAATTGCATCCAAAAGCAGCGCAATGTGGCATTTTTACTGAATAATACTGGAAGCAGCACGAAAACAAACACGACCGTCAACGGCTGTTCTACCGAGCGCAACCTATGGACGTCATCGCCCCAGAGTACTTTGCGCGTGGCAAACATCGCGGCCTCCGTAGGTCAAAATATGTCCTAAATATTATTGATTTCTACCTCAATGGCAATATTTTACATGTTTCTAAAAACATATTTTGATACAACAGAATAACTGTGGCAGATTAGGACATAAACGTCTTCACAGCCGGGGTTCCTTTTAAACACAGCGCGACCACGAGGCACACAATGACATGTTTGTAGAGAATATGTAAGAGGGAAAACATAACTGTTTGTTTATTTCACATTTCAACTTACCAGTGACAAAAAATAAAATGCTCGTGAGCAGACTTCACTTTACTTGGATAAGTTGCTTTCTGTTTCACCGTCCGGTTCGCTGTATCTCGGCTTCCACTGTAGGAAGCCATGAGCAAGGATGACTCCACCCCCAGGGGCCATGAAATGACAACACATGGGCGCCATCTGCTGGATATGTAGCACAATTACATTTTTAACTGGGCATTCTCCTTAATGGAGATGCAGAAACTCATATAGGACAAAAATAAATCAATAAAAAATCGCGGAAAATATCGGCAATTTTTTACCGATAGCCGATATCACCCATATCGGCCGACCGAAATATCGGTTGGGCCCTAATAATAACCTGATTTAAGTGCGGATGTTTGGGGTAGCATCATGACGTACGCAATAATTCAAGACGCAATATGTGTCATTTCCGATTCTTCCTGTATGACCAAGATTCCTTGCATGCGCAGAACACACGCTTTGATGAAGTTATGCCGATATGCGTTTACACGACTAAATATTCGGGTTAGAAAAGGGTTACCCCGGGGGTTAAATCCGGGTTTTTAAAAACCCGGTTAAGAGCATATTCGGGATTTTGCCGGTGTTTACATGGCCGTGTGGAACTGGGTTATTGTGAATATTCGGGTTTTAAAAGGGTTATTTGCTGCATGTAAACTCACTCAATGAATCGGATGGGGTTTCTACACAATTGGATTAGAGGGGAAAAATTTTAAAAGTGCTACAGAAATATTTTTTCTGTCCGTCCTTTATTTAACAGAACATTATTAGAAAATGGTTCAATAGCATGAAAAACAACATACTGACTCCTATATATGCCTTGGTTTAATGTTGTGGTTTCTATTAATTTTCGGTGCTGTAAAAAAATACAAATTCTGTTGTGTAAACAGGTAAACCTTTAACTACATTTAAAAATAAACTTTACTTGCATTTGAATCTCCAAAAATATATGCTCAGAAAACAAAAAAGTAAAAAGCAAACTAAGATTTTTTGGAAATTATTTTCATAACTTGTTAAACATAAAAAGCGTCATTCTGTGCAGTTTCAACAGATCAACATTTCATTTAACCAATGCCTAGGGGAGTCTACGGTTCGTTCAATGTTTTCTCCGTTTCAAAATAATATCAGAAAAAACAAATAATCATTTTGTTTCTTTGTCATTTTGTTTTAAAACCAAATTTGAAAAATGAAAAGTAGAGAAAGGGGGAAAAAAATAATTTTTCACAATTTGCAGGTTAAAATAAAAAAAAGCTTTGTCCTCTTCTGCGGAACGGGAAATCATGGAGTACTTCTGCATCAACAAAATATAAAGGAGTTTGCAGCGCCTGCTGCAACTTCATTGACAGATAAAGTTTATTTAGTATTATATAGAAACGTGTTCTCGATGCTTTTGTGTTTAGCAGAGTGCCAGATCATTCAGTGTGTAGCTTAAACTGGTTGGAGTGTCGGGGATTGTCAGTGGGGAGAAACAAAACAGCACATAAGCAGTTCACCCTGCCACGTCCTCCATTATTTTCTGATGCTAGACACCGTTGGACATTATCTCGCTTATACCACAGTCACTTACGAAAGTAATAAATATTAAAACAAATATTAATACGTTAATGTTAGTTTATTACCATTAAAATTACGTTTTTCACAAGAAGCGGTTTAGCAAACTATTTAACATTGCTCATTGCCATAGTAACAGGCCTAAAGACCAGCCGTTATGATAAATAAACGGTGAAATACCTATGTTGCGTCTCTGTTATCACGGTTGTTCAGGTGTGAGGACTGAGACACTCAACTGTTACAATGATTGTCTAACCTGCTCATGATCATGTAAGACACACCTGCACAATGACCCAGTCTATTTTTAGTGCTCCACCGTTACATTCGTAGGGTCTGAAAAAAAGCAGGCAGCCGTCGGGATTTTCTTTTCCTTATTGGGAGAAATTCTTTAAATTACCGGTTTAGGTTTATAAAAAGTAACAAACGTATTGAGTTACACATTACACGAAAAAGTAATTAGAGTACTCCCAACACTGGCACCACACACATGCACTTTGAAAACAGCGAATACATGAACATGTTTGTGTTATTCAGGGGGACTCGATGCATCACATGAAGGGCTAGAGTGTAACTCTTGTAAAGTTTTCAAGCTTCAGCCCAGACTAAGACTTACGGGATTTCTGGTTTGCAACAAATTAAAACAAATGCCGGATTGTCATTTTATGTAAAAAATAAAAAAACAAATGTAAAAATCCATCTGTCCATACATCCATCTATCTATACTAGGGCCGGGACTCGATTAAAAAAATTTTAATCTAATTAATTAGAGGCTTTGTAATTAATTAATCAAAATTAATCGCATATAAATATTTGACCAGAGAACAGTGAGAATTTTTTTCAAACGGATTTTTAGTATACCATTGAATCATGACTGAATACACATAAGCTTAAGCAACAAAATATTGTTTATTTTTGTTCAACCAAGTCCAACAGACCAGTGCATTAAGTGTAGAAAATGTCTACACTTGTACTCGGAGTCGGGCTAACGTCCACGCTAGCTGCTATATGTTTAACATTGAGGTGATACTTCAGGCCCGATGTGCTGCGGTGATGTGCAAATTCCTTGCTGCATAGCTTGCACACATGCTCTTATCCACGCTTCCATCCAGTCATTTTTTATAACAAAACTTCCCATCCACGGGGCCAATCAAAGCGGTCGCTTCTTCATTCATGTTCACTGTGGTTTGTTGTTGTCCTAAATAATGAACGCTGGTAGGTGCTCCAGTATAATCGGTCCGCTGAAACTCATGAGAGATTTTCTGCGGTGCTTAAATAAGTGCGATTAAAATGCGTTAAAAAATTAACGCGTTATTTTTGTGTAATTAATTAATCTTAATTAACGCGTTAAAGTCCCGGCCCTAATCTATACATCTATCCATACATACATACATACATCCCTCCCATCCATCATCCCTCCCTCCATACATCCATACATACATACATTCATTCATCCATCCATACATACATCAATCCATACATGCATCCATCCATCCATGGATGAGTCCAAAAAGCTAGTTCACTAGCTGTGCATTGCTGATTCTAAATGAGTTTAGAGAAATCTGTAAACTAAACAAGATTTTTCCCACTTTAAAATAATGGTAATTTAAAATACTGAAACAATAAAGTGTTCAATTAAAACAACAAAATAATGTTTCCTATATTTTATTTTATAATGCAAAGAATGGTATTGTAAGTATTTAAGTTTTTTGTTCTGCGGTTGCTATCGCTCTGGAGGCAGCCGCTTCGGTCACAGTAACTTGTCGAAAGGGGTGTGCGTTTGTTTGAAGTCTCCTCGTGTGTTTTGCACTGCTGAAATGTTTGTTAATCGACGACTTGCGCTTGTGTTCAATAAAAACATTGCACTTTGAACAAAAACGTTTACCCCTGCTCTCGTGAAGCAGCGTCGGGAACTGTTTAGCGCGTTCTCTTGCTGATATTTTTGTTGGCAAATGTGATTTATTATTGTCACTCGTGTCGCCATAAGGATAAAGACAGGAAGTGACATAGGGGTTCTCTTCTTCTGTTCTGAAAAGCTAAGCCAAGCCTCTGCTAACATTCTCCTGCCTCCGCAGAAATTACTTGTGCGAAAACTAACAGAAACATTAGGGAAGAGGCACAAATGACTATTTTTTTCAGGAAAGTTGCTGGAAAATTGTGGTGTTTGGAGGAAGTTGCACGAGTGCGCTGATTTCGCGGAGTTTCATTGAAGTTGGATTAATAGTTGCAATCGCAACATCACGAAATCCTGGAGGGACTGATCCATACATACATACTTTTATAGTTTTGTTTTTATAGTTTTACAGTTTTGGATGCCCTCTGTCTGAATAAGGTCATCAAACGAGGCAGATGGTGGTCCAGCTCAGCATACATTGTGTTGGGCAGGTTTTGGTTTGTAATACACTGGAACTTTGCATACACCTAGATTTAGAAACAAACAACAGGGACAATACAGCGACATCAGTCAGGTGAACTCAGTAGCAGCAGAATATAAAGACTACCTTAATGTTGAAAATTCTCCTCTCAATAAAAACTTGTCTGCTCATGATACTAAAGTCATGTTGATGACACAGGCTGTGTCCAAATTTAGGGTCTGCATTCTTTTAAGGTCGTATTTTAAGGATGTTACGTCACGCTGCCGCGACGAGAACTGTCCAAATTCCAAGGATTCTTCAAATACTTCCTCTAAATGCATACTATTTTTCCCTGAATTTTAAGGATGGGTCTAGTATATCCTTTCACGTTCTACATATCCCACGATTCTTTTCGGCAATTTGGCAGAGTTTAAACCAACAGACGAAGCGAGCAGTAGCGCAGAGGGAGAGGAGTTTAGATTCAGATGTAAGTTTAAAAAAAAAACTAGCGGTTAAAAAAGTAAATTCTTACAGCAGTGGTCTAATTAGGTCTTTGGTTTTAGCATTAATCATGTTTTTATTGTATGCTTACATCTCTAAAAACGTTCCCGTTCGTACCTCCTGTGTAAGTATTTACACACAGGTCGTTTCTTGTTAGTGATTTAAGCTTTTTCAAATTTGTTTTAGGGATGAAAAAGCAGAAAAACACCTTTATCAAGCTCCAGAGCAACCTGTGGGGTGGAGGTACAAGAATAAATCTATTTATTATAAATTACAATCCGTGTATCATTCGTCCTTCCTATTTTTAATCAATATCAAAAAAATGAACAAATTCAAATTAAATTAATAAAAGAGATTCTGTTGAATCAGTGTATCATTCGTCCTTCCTATTTTTAAAGCTATAGTGCGTAACTTCTGTCGCCCCATAGCGGAATTTTGCGTTATTACAACAATGAAGCTGGCGCTTCCATATGACGTACGCCCACCTGTCGCCACCCCCACCCCCCTTCCCCCAACCGCTATCCCTCTGCCGCTGTGATTCGCGATTCCACAACATTTTCATTCTGTTTGAATAAGGACAGCTGTTGAAAAAAGATGGACTCTTCAGAAGAGGTAATTATTGTATTTTTTATTTATTTTCCGCAGAAACGCAAATAGCTTATTACAAACGGGAGACAAGGTGCCTGCTAATTTGTAACTGACAGGTTAGTGAATGATCTCCCGCTACGAGACTCTCCGCTCGTCCTCCCCCTCCCTTCTTGTTGTGATGTAAAAGACGTAATTTCCTGCGCGCCAGCGCGGGAATGTCGCCGGTCGACACGCAAAGTAAAAATGATATATATTGAAAAATACCGTGAGATGTTTGAGGAGCCGATCGGCTTAATCTGCATTGTGTCATCTCCTCTAATAGTGGCTTGGCTGAAACGGACATTCACGGACATGTAAAAGTTACGCACTATAGCTTTAATTGATAAAAATAAAAAATGAAAATCTGTCATTCATATTTTAAAATTTTGTTTTGGATCAAAAATACAGAATTGAAAAGGGTCAGCACAACAGAATCTGTTTTTAATATTTAATTGCCTGGTTAGAGAGCGTTACGACACTCCCATAGACATCGTATGGAATGCGGAGGTCACGTGGTTCATGCAGCTTCTAATAGTTCCAAACAGTCCTCGCTACTGCATTAACTGTAGTTCATTTTCAGTGTTTCGGAAAGATTTTCTCCGGTAAGTTGATGAAATGTCATCATTTTTTTGCACTGTAAAGCGTTACTTAACCGCTTTGTACCAAAATAAGCCAACGTTGATATTTTATGTTGCCAGTTTTAGCTAGATAACATTTAATGAGCTAATTGTGTGCAGGAGGTGTGTTGATTGTGAGCCAGGAGGGGTTTAGACAAGCTTGACGAGCTGTAGACGAGTTTATTTCAGTTTTTTTAATTCTACTTTTTAAAAATATTCACCACAGTTTTAAATATAATGTAAAAAGTTTATAGCCTAAGTTTTATTTGGGATATTTTTTGCTGGTTGATGTATCAAAACTAACTTTAATGCATCAGAAATGGAGAGACTAATAAGAAAGAAAAATGTGCTTGTAAAGACAAGTAATTGTTAGATATTTTTCTGCTCATTTTTTTTTTTTTTGTGGAATTTCCACTGAAATGGTAAGCCACCACTTGCTTCCATCTTGTACTTCCAGCCAACATAAAAACACATGCATGTGTTGCTGCTCCTGAATGGCTTGGCATTGTCACATCCCCAAAGAGCTTTACTGTTCCGAGGTGGAGCTCCTCACCTGGAGTGATTGACATCTCATCCACAGTAAGCACACACTCTCTTTCCATCTCTGTCAGATTGTTAACCTTCAAACTGAGCATATCAAAAACCTCTCCTAACACACCTGGTTCCAGCTTAATGGGTTGCATTTGTCTTTGCAGGGTTCTAACATCAGACAGAGTGGATGTTCATGTCCTGAAGAAACCTGTAGCCTGTTGAACCCACTGAAAAACGGAGTTATATGGCCTTTTTAATTGTATGTTTGCTCCATTTAATGCCTCTTGTGTTTTTCATACCAATTGCCTTCATCTGATCTTTAGTAAAAATATGGCCTATTTTTTTACATGTTAAACTTTCTTTTGTTGGACTGAATTAATTTTTGTCTGTCTTTTAAGTGCTCCTTCCAATCTTCTGTGTTCTTTCTGACTTTCTATTTCCTCCCTAAGGTTTTTCAGCTCTGTTCCCTGGTTGCATAGTCTGTTCCATACTCCTGGCTCTGACACTGGCTCCTCATGGGTTCCTGGGATGTCCCTCTCTTCTGATACCATCTCATTTATCTCATTTGCTTCACTGCTGTTGCTTCTTTCCTCATTCTCTGAAATTATAATGGCACTGTTGGAATAAAGAATAATTCTTCAATAGAATAAATACAAACGTCTAATATTTCAAAAGGTTCGTACCACAGTTTACTCACTGGTCAGTGGATCAACATACAACAAGTTCTGCTGTACTCACTGTGGGATCCTTCCTCTTCCTTGGTTCAGAGCGATGAACAAACAGGGTTGGAACAGCATCAGCCCTAAGTCTCGCCTTGCCTTGCTTAGTCTTAAACTGTCCCTCCTCAAAATGTGCCTGTAGAGTGGTGTATTAGTTTATTTCCTGCCACGTTTAACTGTTTAACTGCAGCGTTGTGCAGTTGAGAGCAAAACATGTAAAGCCATACATTCACATGTAAAGCCATACATTCTGATTCCTCTCTCAGACCGATTGCTACATCCATATGCAGCGCAACCAACCATGGTAAGATAATCAACCTTTAAAGGTATTATTAAAATACAATTTTTGTACATAGAAATATTGAACAAAACCAAAAATATAGAGATGTAAAATTACATTTTTAAAATTGTATCCAACCCTAAAATTTGTAATTTCAATTTTTAACCCACTGACTGAAATTTTATTTGAATACAAGAAACTATTCAAAGAAAGAAAGTTATTCAAAAGAGTTTCATTAGGTCTTGAGCACATTGCTCAAATTTGTTAAGATTCAGCTTATTGGTGCATATGTAATAACTAAACAGAATATTGGTAAAAATGCTTTATTAAAAATGCTACTATATATCTTGTACAAGTTTGGTTATTTATTTTTTCACAATACACACTTATTTTTTATGTGTTTGACCATACAGTTTATTGTAATTTTCTTTTCAATCAACGAGTGACAGAAGCCTGATAAACTGGGTTATAGATACATGTACAGCGTTCACATAAAAATATAAAGTAATAATTGTAAAATTTATTCTACTGAACATAACAGGTCATCATTCAAAGCATAAACAGCTACATATTTTCTTCAAGGTAAGCTGGAGCAGAGATGTTGCATTATCATTCTAGCTTTCAGAAAACCTCTTTTAATTGGGTATTACAACTCGAGTTTAGGGCTTCTTGTAGGACATAAAGTTATTAAATATGCTTATATTGAGCAGTGTGTTGCATTAATACATCAGATATATTGCTATAATATATTACAGTTATATATGTGGTCTAAATGTATTCTACAATGTGTTAGGACTCTCGTATTCCTCTAAAATGTAGAACAGTGACGAGTTTCTGTCTTCCTAGAAATGTTCGGATAAAATAAAATTAAATCGGTCACTCTGTGAAGGAATTAAGACACATTATTATTCAATAATTACCAAAAATCGCCAGGGGAAATGTGACGATATTAAATTGTTGTGATCTGTCCCGCCATACGCCGTACAAACTGACTTACGACGCTGGAACTATTGAGAGCTCCATGAACCACGTGACCGCGAGTCGGCGAGTTCAAAGCGTGTCGTAACTCAGCTCTGGAAAGCGCTACTCGTGGATTTTGTTGCGCATGCGCATTCATTGGTGACGTCATAACGGCTCAAATACATTTTAAATAGTGCTTTTATTATGTGCGATACTGAAACATATCACTTTACCAATCTGTGTGAGTTAGAAACAACTATGGCAAAACAGACTTCAAACTCGGGTCTCTCTTTCAGACCCTTTTATACTGAAGAAAATGGAGTTATATATCAGCACAAAACCCTGGAAGAGTATGAGGACTTAATTGAAACTTTGAAAAGAGAGAATGAACAGCTCTCTAGAAATGAGGCCTCGTTTCAAGAGACATATGACAAAATGAGAGAACAGCTATCCAGATTAACAGAAGCTGTTAATTGTCATGAAGATCAGCTGGCAGAGGCTTCCGAAAATTACAAGTATGAGACAGAAAAGCTTAAGAGAGAAAATGTTGAATTTAAGGATTCATATACACAATTAAGTGATCTAGTTGAAGTGATGAGGGCAGAAGCAAACAAATTTAAAATAAGGGATGAATCTAAAACAGAATTAATAGATAAATATAGACAGGAGCTCGAGATTGCTAATACAAGAATAGAAGTTAAAGATCGTCTGTTTCAATATGCACAGGAAAGGGAAGATTTCCTCTCACAGGAGTTGGAGATTGCTAAGAGGAACACAGAAAGGATTATTGCATCTAGACAGAATCCCTCGCAATCAGAAAGAGGAGTGGATGCTTTGAGGGAAACTGTAGACCAGCTGTCAGAAATGTGTTTTAGGGAATCACAGCCATCACAGATTTCTGCTGAGGCATCAGCTCAGAATTCCTCTTGGTGGAAATTTTTGGGAAAAGGCGTTTTAGGGGCAGGTAAATGTGTTGTCACTGGTGTCGCCTGTTCTCTTGTTACTTTGATGGTTCATGAATTTATATTTTGTGCCTGCGCCGATGATATGCCTTTTTAAAAAATGTATGTGTGTATGTATGTGTTATATATACATATGTTGTAGATTTATATGTATATTTCTACACATGCTCTGCTGTTATTTGTTATTATTTGTGCGGCTTTTATTTTATTTGCTGTTTTAATTCCTTGTATTTTTATCTCTGTAATGTGGCATTTAGTGCCAAGAAAGGCGCCTAGAAATTTATTATTATTATTATTATTATTATTATTATTATTACAGAGCATTTAATCTGGAATTTGTATTCATACTTCCCACTGGAAGCAGGAAATCAGTGTTGTGCTCAGTAATGGTGGTGCTCATTAAAAGTTCTAATGTAAAACATGACTTAAACCCTGATTTAAAGAATAAGGCTTGACAAGAAAGAGGAACAAGAAACAGAAATGGTTTTCAAAATAAAATCACTGGAAAACTAGCAGTCAAAATAAAACACCCACCAACTCAAACTATAACCCTGACAGAATTTTTTGGTTGAATGACTAATTGAATGCACTGGTGAATTCAATTTTCTTCTTTTTAGTGTCTTTTTTACGCATTCTATATATATTTTTCTTTATGTGCTTGCCTCAATGCAATATGTCCTGATGACTGTAGGAGAACTTGGTGAACTATGTGAGCTGGTGTGAGTGTGTCTGTCAGTCTGTTTACTGCTGCCTGTAGTAGAGGACGAGATGATGCGTCTCATGGGGCTACTCCTCTTTAAACATTAAACGTTACAGCTGAAATGATTCAACAAAACTTAAATATGACAGAATAGCTACTTAATAATTATAATACCTACCAAGAATAATGGAGGAAAAAGTGCAAATGACTGTCATACCCAGTAATCTCAAATTTAATACAATTTAGCACGACATCTGCATCCTGTTGATATTTTATACACCCGTGCTGCCATCTGCTGGTCAAAAAGAAAAACTACATCCCATTCTAAAGAATGAACAGACAGAAATAAATATGGATTCAGTCTCATACTTCAGTTTTGACTTGAGCTGCACGGTGGTGCAGTTGGTACAGCTGTTGCCTTGCAGCAAGGAGGTCATGGGTTCAAATCTGGGCTGGGGCCTTTCTGCATGGAGTTTTCATGTTCTCCCTGTGCATGTGTGGGTTTTCTCCTAAAAAATTCAGGTCATCAGATGACCTCATCTGGTTTCTCTCTGAGCTGAGTAGGTATATATGTATAGAAATACCTCAACTCTTTATTGATTAAGATTTCCTAAAGAATAAAAGATTTAGTTTTTCAGCAGTAATATATAGTTTGTCAAAATGGTGTTGGATAAACTTTAAAATCAATGTCTGTACAGCATTTGCAGAGTCACAAGACTTCAGTAATCAACACAAATCCAACATTTTCAACACAACACTGACATTTTTTTTCATGATATTAACAGCTGTCCACATGAGGGAGCCAGAGCTGCGTCAGGACAGTAATAGATCACATATTTAAGTAGAATTTTATAGTCTGTGATGATCTTCTTTCTCACTTATGTGCTGAGAGACTCTTGTTAATTTTTCTTGAGTGATTCATTTCCTCTTGTGTGTTTTTAAAGAGCCGCCATCCAAATTCATCACACTTCTTCCACAGTATATCAGAGCTGTCACACGTCTCATCGCACAGCGTGTCTGCTACTTCATGAAACGTATGTACTGTAAGTGGTCACCATAGCAACAGATAAATGGAGTAAATCTTAGTCATCCTGGTATGAAAGAAGTTTCTGCCAGCTCTGAACCCGACTGCAGGCTGTGATCAGTAAGGTGACGGCATGCTGTGTGCTGCCAAAAGAAAGATACCCAATCTGTCAGGATCAAACATGATTTAGCAAAAAGCTGCATGGCGGGATGTACGTGGAGATTTTATGAACTATCTGAGTAGATGCCAAACACTTCTGCTGTTTTTTTTTTTTTACTGAAATCAGAAGAGAAATCCTAAAAAAATGAAGTCAGAGTGTAAATAACGTAGGAACATAAATACAGCTGAACTAAAATGAGGAATATTTAATGAAATCACAAGATTTCTTGTCAAAGATATATCTAATTCCTAGAACCGTGATGTAAAGCACACCAGACAACAGATGCTACTCATGTGAAACTCATATTTCTTATTCCTGAAGCTCTTAAGGAAGTAATTCTTTTTTCTTAGTATCTGAGACCTTGAGTTGTGTTTTGTGTAAAACTGGATCAGTGCTGCACTTTAAATTTTTTTTTTTGATTGATTTTTATTTGAACTTATAAACAAACAAAACAGAATTAAAACAGAGTTAAAAGCAAGATAATACAAAAGGAAAAATCAAGTTCAAAAGGAGTGGGTGGAAGCCTAAGCTTATTTAGTCCCACCCCTATAGAATAATATAATATATAATATCTCTCTTGAAGAAATACATTTTACTAGTCTTATGTACAACGATCAATATACCAACAATATTAGTAATAATAACAAATCATAATTATAATAATTCATATAATTTTTAGCTCATCACCAAGTCCAGTGCACAATCAATATTGATAACAGCAAAAAAGAAAACCAAAACATATTAACCATGATTATTGGCAGATCTTTTTGTATTCCTGAAGTATCATATTTTTATGTATTGATTTAAATATATGGATGTTAGGACTTTGCCTGTGTTTCTCCTCCAGTCCATTCCAAAGCTTAACCCCACAGATAGACAGACAAAAACTTAAAGCATAAAGCTTAAAGCAGAACTAAGTAAGTTTTGCTCTCGCTCTCCCCCTACTGGTCCCCTGTGAAAGCTCACTGTCGTAACGTTCCCCCGCCGCCGCCGCAGACCCCCCACCCCCACCCCCACCCACTCCACCCCGCCGCCGGCCCCCCAACAACATCGCGCAGAGAACGCTTTTGCAAGAAGAAAGAAAAACAAAACCAAGAAAATGTCTCGACAGGTGAGTATTATTGTCATCTTTGCGCTCCTAAGGGTGGCGTTGCTAACAACGGCAAGGGCTTCATGCTTGTATTTATGTACGTGAGTGTGAGTGCCGTAAAGCAGGTTTGTTCTCGCGAGATTAGTCGGGTCCGATCCACTGAAAGTTGCAAGTGCTGCTTTCAGGACACAGACCCCGGAGGGAGGGGAGGGACCCACGAATCACCCCGCCAAGTCCTTGTTTACCCCCACAGGGACTCTAGAAAACATTTATTGAGGTGAAAAAACTTACTTAGTTCTGCTTTAAATTTTGTTTTACCTCGCAACTTATATGTTTCATCTCTGATACAGAAAAGGTTTTGAATATTATAAGGGAGTAAATTCTTACTAGCTTTAAACATAACTAATCCTGTATGATAATGAACCAGATCCTGTAATTTCAGTAACTTAGAATGTAGAAACAAAACATTGGTATGATCTAAATAACCAGCTCTATGTATAATACGGACTGCTCTTTTTTGTAATCTTAATATAGGGTGTAGTGTGTTTTTATAACCATTACCCCAAATTTCTATGCAATATGTTAAATAGGGTAAAATCATTGAACAATAAAGAATATGAAGGGATTCATAATCTAGGATGTACCTAATTTTATTTATAATTGAGATATTTTTTGCTATTTTATTTTGTATATGTCTGATGTGGGACTTCCAACTAATTTTATTATCTAGTATTACTCCTAGGAATTTTATCTCTTGCACCTGTTCAATATTTTTATCATCTATACGTATATTTATATCATCTCCATTTTTATGATTACCAAAAGTTATTACCTTAGTTTTTTCTATGTTTAGTGATAGTTTATTATGATCCATCCATTCCAACAGAAGTATGTGATCTATGAACATGGTTTCCAACCCCGTCATGAAATTAGTTTTGAGTTTCAACAAAAGCAACACGATTCGTTTTATTGCCAGTATTGTGTCTCTCTTTTTAAATTTCCTGTGGTATTTTCATGCTGTTGGTCTGTTTGAGTGTTTGGATGTACTTCACTTTCTTCCTGACAATTGGCTTCCCTTTTCTTCCTTTTGTTCCTCCAGCCTTTAGTTCTTGACAGATCCACTCGGCTGTCTTCATGTTGCCCCTGGTAACCGGGGGGGAAATGTTTGTAGACGTCACGTGCAGCAACAGGCTGCGGTTATGAATTTTTTTTTTTAAAGCAGAGAAGAGACATGGTTAGAGAACTAAGAACAGCATCACCTTTTTTTACTGACAGCAGATCAGATGAAAAGTACAAGCTTTAAAATTTGCTCCTATTACAGTGTTTCATTGCCACATTTTGCGTTTGGATTTGGATCTGACTGTGTCTCACTTGGGTTATCATTGAAAAATTGATTAAATATGAACTTAATATAAAAAAAACCCTGTAACACGAGTTTTAAATAATTGGGGTAAATCGCTGCTTTTGTCTTGCAGCCATTGGACGGTCATTACTAGTTTATTATTGGTTATTTTTTACTTCCTTTAGTGACACTTAGAGCTTCTAATTAGACACAACTTAATAACCTGGCATTAGTTATCTAATTATTCCATTAACTCTCCCCCATTGAGTCATAGTAAAATAAAAAGTTTAAAGGTTCTGTATCCTGTTATTTTACAGCTGTCAACATCTGTGATAGGTACATATATGATACAATCTTATCTTTGGTGTTATATAGTCTTCATTTGTCCTGAAATATAACTTATATTTTTGAGTTATTCTTCAACCAGGAATTAAAACACTTGGTTTACCTAAAATCCCATCTCTCCTCCAGGCCCCCTCCTCGTGAGTGCTGCCCTTCGAGCTGCCTGAATAAAATGGTGAATACATTTCTGTAACTCTCACAGCCAAATGCACATTGTCACCCAGACATTTTTAGAAAGTAAAATACTACAAACGGTGGTGCTTAGTGTCTTGCTTCAGACTCTCGCAGCTCAGGGCGTGTGTTTAATCTGTAGGGGCAGCGCGGACACGCCGGGCAGGTCCTGGTGTAACACTGATATCATATTGGTATTGGAGCAGCTGCTCAAAGTGCAGAGTTCAGGAGTATTACTGAGAAGTGCGTGAATTGACCTTTCGCCGAGTCCCGCCCCCCTTAGCTACTGTTGCTACGTCCGACAAATACGACAGGCGAAACAGATTTCCATGACTGGAAGAGGTATTTCCATGCGTGTCAATACCTTCGCGTCACCCTACAAATCAAACCAGCCTCAATTTACTTTCTCTCTCCAGATCAGCTCTGCCGAGTTGTGTCCGTCCGCTCGGAGACAACTGTCCTGTCAGGAAGCATTCTTAGCCCCTCCAAATGTCATGTCTGACAGCCGGCTCACGCTCATGGACCGTGCCACCTCTCGGGTCGCCCCGTACCAACCTCCCCCTGACATCTAGTTGGTAGATATAGGCACACCGCTTCACCGTAACGGATGTGTGAATAGACAATGGCAATTTTGGGGTAGGGGCCAGCCGATGGTCGGGGAGGGGGGGGTTGGGTTAGCATCACAACATGGGTAAATGCTCCAAAAAATAGATTTTGCATGATATCGGACCTTTAAAGAGTCTAAAGTAAAATTTATCAGTGTTCATACAGCTGGAACTTCCCTAACATGTCCAGTACATGTTGAGAACATGTGTACTTAAATATTTACTCATTTCATTAAACATTTATTGGATGCAAAATATAAGAATCAAAATGTTGAACAATAAGTAAAAATACATCACCCTTTGAAATGTTTGGCATTAACTTACAATCAAAGCACAAGTTTATTTGTCATTTTCTTTGTCCCTTTGTTTAAATACAGGAAGTACAAAATGATTTACCATACGTCAACATTATTATATATTTATATAATAAGTGTTACCTTAGCTGGGCTACTGTTCTGTTATGAATTTCAGGTGAAGGTGTGAAGACTTTGTAATTGCTTTTCCCAGTAAGACATTTTTCATAGAAGTGATCTCTCAGCTGGAACTACTACAAACTCTAAACTGGGCAAAATCAACCAGAAGGAAGAGATGATTCAAAAACTGTGCTGTGAAAATCACTTTTTATTTTGAGCAAGCGGTCAAGAATGAGCAGATGAGGTTTCACAGTTATGACAAGTCTACTTTGGAAAACGCTGAGCTTCTGTTGTCTTTTATAGAAACGTCAGTGCTGAAGATTGTAGTAGAGTTTAACTAACAATGCACTGCTGCCTTTTGAGCAGAAACATGTTGGTCTTATTTTTCTAAATCTCAGGAATGTAAACAGTTACCAGAAAGACATTTTCTTCTTTCTGGAATCACTTGTTGTAATTGCATAATAATTAAAGTTCCATAGTAGTGAGAGATTATAGAAAAGCAAAAACCAAATAAATATTCAGTTTTGTTGTATATTTTGCTTTTTAATTGAAAAGATTATCTGTCTTGATATATTATATTATATTATATTATATTATATTATATTATATTATATTATATTATATTATATTATATTATATTATATTATATTATATTATATTATATTATATTATTGTTGGTTTCCTATAATACTATTTTAATATATTTACATTTGTAGAAACACTAAAGACCTAAAAATGTTTTTTAGGACATTAATAATTTAACTGAGTGACAGAAATGCTGGTTAGAAGCAGGAAGAATAATGCAAAGTCAGCCGTCAGTTCCTTTGCAGGGAAGGAGAAAGGTTATAAGGTTATATGGCTGTAGATATAATTTTATTTGTAAGATAGACTAAAAGGGAGAGACAAATGTGACATATTTGTTGCATTTATTCTTGTTTTCTCTCTTTTGTGGGACTTTTAGTTTTAGTAAAATACTTATTTTTGCACTGGCACAAACATTTGACAATATCTACTGAAATCTTTTTCAGGCTGGATATTTAATTAGTGGGCTGCAATTTAAATGTAATTTAGATTACACATTTTGGGTTGGATGGTGCTAGCCTTGCATTAAGAAGATCTTGGGTTTGAAACATGCCTGAACCTTTCTTGGCATGCATGTGTGGATTTCTCTAGGGATCCAGTTTCCTCCCACAAACCAAAAACATGCACGTTAGGCTAACTGGCAAATCTAAACTGACTGTGGGTATCTAAATACTTATTGTCCTCTGTGTGGCTCTATGATGGATCAGCAGCCTGTCAAAGGTGTAACCCCGCCTCTTAACCAATGACTACAGAAAACCATGAACCAGTGGGTATAGAAAATGGACAATAGATAATGAATGAAAGAAAATACAATGTAAAGAATAAAATCAAAATACAGTGGTCGACGGTTATATGCACGACCTTGGTGCCCAGCAGTTTTACTGTATAAGCGTTGTTTGCGTTTATCCGTCGGTGGTCATTTGGACTGAAAACACAAGTAGTGTTGATAACAGATAATCTGAAATTATTTACACAAAAATTGTAAATAAACACAATTATAATAGGAGAATAAAACTCTCAAACAGAACGAGTTATACTCATAAAGCAGATCCACTATGACACTTAGTAACAGATGCGCCAGATATGCGTGCATGGACGCGACGCAACGGCACAGGTTAAGTTACAGTTAGTAACAGAACAGAACGGTTTTCTATATTCGATATTAAAGAGACCATTTCATAGAAATTTCGGGACTTTGTGGTTATTTCTTAAGTATTAACCTGTAATGTGAAACATTTTATATCTAAAAAAACGTCAGGAAACACTTATTAACAGACCTTTCAATCTGTATGCGTCAAAATTCGGCCGGTTCCATCAGGCCTCGAGGCTGCTTCATCAGCAGCTCGTTCATATTCATTATTCGAATTTGCTGGACTCAGATTGGTTAACAAACTAGCCTATGAGAGCAAGGTATACTGTTTCCTGCCCCGCTGCGCATGGCAACAACAGACGTCTCTTCCTGTTTGCTACATCTTATGCTACAGCTTTTACCGAGCTGCATGCTGGGTGTGGTTTCAACTGCGAGAGCTGCCGAATATTAACGAGAAAAGGAGTTGTGACGAAACAAGTACCGGCTGGTCGAACTCGGGTTCTATTGCCACCTGTGTAGTTTGAGAGATAAAAACTGAAAGAGAAGTTGTTGACCGGTTTTCACAACCACTATGAAGGTAAGAACACCTGTGGAGCTAAAATATTCAACAGAAACCTCAGAAAAACTGTTTTTAATGGAAGGGTCTCTTTATTGGGCAATAAAAACTAGAAAGATTTTACATTTGACACACACTTCACACTGAAGAAGTCGGACTGGCCAGACACGCGTGTGTGAACACCAGTGTAGCCTAATTCCAGGCACATGACAGCGACAGTGTGTGAGAACACTAGCGGAGGTGCTCGGTCATGAAACTATTGAGAAATAGTGAGATTCAGTGAGATGCATGTATGATACATCCAAACGTTTTGCGCATATATCTGTTGGCGCTGTGCATAAGAGTATTGATTCTCTATGGCACGGGAACGTGCCCAGCAGTTCTGTGCATAAGTGTTGAGCATATAACCTTTGTTCACTGTAATAAGACTAAAAAGATCGTCCTAAAAACTTAGGAGCATGACACAATCTATGTCCTATTTGATCATCAGGACAAATATATAAAAAAATGTGGGTGTTGATGCATGTCGTCATCTTTTTTTAACAGTTTCAGACCAGCTGTTTGAAATGACTGTCAAAATTCCTTTATGGTCAAATGCAACTCCTAAATTCCTCCAACTTGAAAGGACAATTCATTCTTTATTCTTTCAAAATGCCATCATGGGAAATAATAAGCAGAAGTATAAAATGAAACAAAAACAATGTTTTTCTTGTCCAAATGAATGCAGATTTTACAGACTTCTATTCTGATAAATGAAGCTGTTGCACATTCTGATTGTTATTGACTGGATGCAGTTGGATCATGTTTCAGACAGCAGGAGGTTAAACATCTTAAAGTAGAGGTGAGACGGATCTCTTACAATACTGAGGGCAATTTTCTTGCATCTCTACTGAAAAGTGTAAGTGTTGGACTCTGCTGACTCAGCCATCCTCACTGCATGATGCAGAGCCTTCCTGTCTGTTACACTGCTGATACCATACCAATATGTGATGCAGCTCGTTACACTGCTTTCAGTAGTTCTCTAGTAAACGGTGGTGAAGAGGCAGTCCATCTTCTACTGAGTTTATTTGGAGGTAGTTCTTTTTTATTAATACTTGATCTCTGACAAGCAATCAAATAACTGACAGTTTGTCCTATTGTAGCATCAGAAATGGGCCCAAAGCAGAGCCCTGAGGAACCCCACATGACAGACCAGGAGCTTGATCTGATTTATGCTTAAACTGTGGTTGCAAAGTTAAGATATGGATCATTTTACAGCAGCTTCCAAAATCCTAACACAATCAGGAATCCAGTGGTATTCCTCATACTCACCTTCTCTTCATCTTTTTTATTCTTCACCGGTCTTCTCCTCGATCGTACACACACTCTCTCACACACACTCTGAGTCTCTCTCTCCCGCGCTCTCTCAAACACTCACACATGCTCACACTCTGCTCAGCTCTGGAAGCAGTAGCTTATAAACTGGCTGCAGTCAGCAGTCAGTCTCTCTGTGTCGTGAGAGGAAGAATGGAAGGATAAATTGCTCCGATTTGATGGATCAAAATCCTGCTAATCTTACAGGATTGGGTCATACTGGACTGTTATTGTATTTATTTGTTTGTTTGTTTTTTTACCAGCTAAGCCACACGTGCTTCTTTTGATTCTTACCACGTAGAGCTGGGCTGCCTTTAGCTCAGATACACTGAAATAGTTAAACTCCTGCTGGGCTTGATTTTGCTTGACTGCGTGGAGTTCTCCTGCAGACCCGGAGGAGAAAGGGCTGGAATGGAATTCCCTGCTTTTTTGCATCCCGCCCTCCCTTTTGCTTTGTTTCATTCTGCCCTCATATTTTCACTTGCACTTGCACTATTCAGTGTTGAGCAGAAAAAGGCAGCAACATTTTGTGTTTCTTTTCATCTCTGTTAAAGATGAAACACAAAAACCAGGGATTTTTCTCCTATTTTTAATTTTCCCTGCTTTTGCACAAAGGGAGGTGATAGTTGGAGAGATTACCAGTGGGGATTCTTTTTTTAGATCATCATCATCCTAAAGACTTCTGGATTTTTTTTTTTAGCAGCTTTCTAAAACTGACACTAACAGAGAAGAAGCATATCTCTAGTGTGTACATTGCTTTATTTCAGTATTTTTTTTTCTGTCTTCGCATCTCATTCATTTGGCTGCTGCTGCTGGAGGTTGCAGTGGTGAAGCCGGGGTAGGCATGGCGCAGCAGGGAGGCATGGGGGTGGCCCACCAGGACACCCTGGCTGTGCCCCCCATGCCCAAACACTCTGGCCTGAATGAAGACCTGGTGAAGATCCTGCGGGAGAACCTGCTGCAGCCTGAGAGACCACGAGGACACCGGCGGTCGCCCTCCTCAATCTCCCCCCGCCTGTCTCCCCGCAACTCGCCGCGACTGCTCCGTCGCATGTTGCTGAACAACAACATTCACAAACAGAGGCGCTTCACTGTTGCACATACATGGTGAGACTTTGACCTGCAGATTCTCAGCATGTTGTATGTGCATGTGGTGCTGCATAGGCCAAAAACACCAGCATACATGTTTGCTTTTTGTCAGACATTGTGTGGCTTTAACCGCACCCATAGCAAACTTTCAAGGTTAGAACTTAGTTAATGTGTGCAGGAGAAGGTGGCAGTGCAATAAGCTCTTTGTGTAATTAAACTTTGTTTGCAGTTTAACTTAAACCCTTTGCTCTCACAGCAGTAGCAGGAGCATGTGTCAGCAAATACCCCATCTTGGTTCTTCATGTGAAATCTCCTTGGAAACCCTGTTCTCACCTTTAGATAATGAGTTTCTGCCATGCTATTCCTCACTGTGCAGCTTAATTTTTATTCCACCGTCTCTCCCTCTCTGTCTCCTTTATGTGTCTGTTTCTCATTCTTGTCTTTCTCCCATCTCTGCAACTCATTCCTACACTTTCCCTGCGTTCACCTCCATGTAATATTCATGTAGCGAGAAACATCTTAATGTTTTTTAGCGAGTAAAGGAAGCCTACTACATGTATTCCCCTCCTGCTGTGGTTTTCTCTCCACACCTGCCAGCCTGCAGTTTTTGACTATTAATTAGTCGTCTATTTCTGGCTGTCTATCAGCCTCTTTTGCATTCGCCCACACGTCATCCTTTCCCTTTGACTCATATCTGTTCTTCTCTGCACCTTTCTCCTCCTCTCAGCTCCCATTTTTCTCCCCTTTAACCAATTAGGTCTTCTCCTTCCTCCCTCCTTTCTCTTCCCCCACCGCCCACCATTTTCGTCTCCCTCTTTATTTTTTTACAACCCATCTTCTTTTTCTCCCCACTCCATTTTCCCCCTTGCTCTTTCTTTCTGCGTCCTTTACCCAACTTCCTCTTCTTCCACTCCTTTTCACTCTCAGACGTCTTCCTTCTGGCATCTGGATTAGGAATGATGCAATTCAAAAATTCATGTATTCCCAAACACATTAAGAGTTCTTTATTCAGCTTTTTTTAAGGCTAGTGTTGAATCAGATTGTGTAACAGCTGTGTTGGTCCACACAGCACAAAATGTGGTAGTCTAATAACAAAGGCAGAAAGAATTTGTTCTTCATCAGTCTTGCAGTGTCAGAGAATGGGGAAATGGAGCTTTGCAGCATTTAGTCAGTCCAACTTCATAATCTGAAAGCAAAAAAATGAAAGGAAATATCAGAATACAGGAAATGTAGGAACTGTGATTTATTTTTCAGTCATGATTGAGACAGAAACATAATCTTATTGGTGAAAATGTTTCAATTTTTAACTGTCAGCCTTCGAAATCATTGATGACGAGTTATTTATTCATAGAACCCCCAGTTGGATTCTGATTGTCAGTCTTTAATTCCAGAGTTTCTCTTGCACCAGTTTGACAGTATTTTAGATTATTCAGAGTTGTATTTGTTTATAAAAGACACAGGTTCGAGAAAGAGAGTGGCACTATATACACTTTAGTTTTACTCAGTATGTGAGGAGGGAAGATGTTCTAATTACTCTATTGAAGAAGCAGTTTTGAAGGGACTTCATCTCATTTAATTTGATGATAAATCAAAATTTCCCCTCCATCTATTTGTTACTGTTTCTGTCACACATTAGTATTTATTTTTAAAAAAAGAGCAATAGGTTAACAGGCAAAAGGTGATGTTACTGGTTTTTATTATCAAATTACAGCTGCAGTTCCAGAAAAGATGATTTATTCCCAATAGAACATAAACATAAATGTTGAAACTGGCATATTTTACAATTTCATTGAAAATATTAGTTTATTTTGAATTTGATGGCAGCAACATGTCTAAAAAAGTTGGAACAGAGGCAACAGAAAGCTAGAAGAGTAATTGGCACCACTGAGAATCAATTGGAGGAACATGTAATTAATAATTAGGTTAATGGGTAGCTCAGTTACATGACTGAGTATGATGGTGCGTTCACACCGCCCAACGCGTCCAGGCAGCAAAACGCACAAAAGTTGCTGCTTGCACACTTTGCACAGTCCGCGTCGGCACGTCAGGTCAGTACATCACAGGCGGGCGGGGGATTTCTCTGTTGCTATAGTTATGTACAACATGACGGATCACGTGGAGAGTGGCTTGGATTTATTTAATAAATAAAGCTATACAACGTCGTCTTCGGGCGCATTTGCAGAGGTTGTGGATACACGCCATTGAGACGATCTGAGTTTCATAAAGTATGAAACTGTTTACCTGGAACTCCAATATCCTCCGATATCTTCCTCCAGATGAGGTCCGATCTCTTCCTGTCCTTATAAAAATACGAAGACAGGTCATACAGTTCACGGTGATTACAAACAGTGATGATCAGTTTCTCCTCCATTTTGAAATGAATTGGAATTGTTGATGACGTGATCAGTGAAAAGAGTCGCTGATTGGTTGCTGCCGCGCGTCTGCTGCCCCAAAGTTCAATTTTTCCCAACTTCAAGCAGCAGCTGCCTCGACGCCTTGACGGACCGTCCGAGCAGCAGCTGCGTGGCAGCTCGACGCCCACCTGCTGCTTAGTACCATAGACTTTACATGTAATCTAGCTGCCCTGCTGCCTGGACGCGCTGGGCGGTGTGAACGCACCATAAAAGGAACGTTTCAGAGAGGCAGAGCATCTGGGATGTAAAGATGGGTTGAGGCTCACAAACATTTGTGACATAAAATATAGTAAAATCTCTTTTGGGTAGGAAATGTAAATTAATGAGATAAATTAATAAAAAACAAAAGGTTAATGTTCCTATTCAGCCTTCTATGAATAGATTTTTTTTTTTGCTGCACAATACAACACCAGCTTTAAGAAATAATACACAGATCAGATATATTTTCCCTGGTCCTGCTGCATCACTTTGTTAAATAAGTAGTTCTATTTTCTGTCTTTTTTCAAATTGAGCTGATTGCCTGTTGCTGCAGGATAAATTGTTCCAAGGGGATAATAAAGATTCCTTGAACCTTGAAGACATGAGAAAGTAGTGCTGTCAAAAATCTGGGCAAAATATAACTTATTTCCCCAAAAATACCATTAATACAACTTAACTTATTTTCAATATAATATTTAACTTTATATTTGCATTGTAGAAGAGTTGTATTATGGGTTCATGTGTTTATAAAATGAATTGAAAACATACATTTAAAAAGTACTTTACAACTTTTTAACATGCCAAAGCTGATACTTCTTATGTTTATATTTAACTCCAACATTTCAGTAGCTACGTTTACATGCACCAAATGTCCCCAATCTGATTAAAATCTTGGTCGATCGGAATTCCCAAATCCCTGTTTACATGGACACTAACTGAAATGATCTGATCATGCCATGAGTACACATGCACCAAGCACTCAATCAGATTAAATGAGTTGAGCATGCGCACAGCGAGTTGTCTTTCCAGAGGAAGAAAAAAAAGTAAATAAACTCCGTCCTTTCTGCACGTCTTTCCCGCCCCATCGTGTGCTCGAGCTGACTCACGTTTTCCCCAATATGGACCTTCTGCGGGTGATTACCTTTATGTTTGGGTTTTTACTGGTCGCATTAACCAAGCTAGCGGCTGAATACATATTACTACTGCTCCTCCACCACAGGAGAGGAGAGCAGGATGACAGGATGACTGCACCAGCAGACCACTTCTGTTTACCTCCCGCCATGTTTTTTAATTGGGTCTGCGAAAGCGGAAAGACGTCACGCTGAAGTTGTACGCATGCGCAAAGGGCTTTTTTCACCCTTTCTTTCCGAATGGGTGTATACATGCACGTCTATCCGAATGAAGATCGGACAAAACCACCCCTCTAGATCGGAAGTAAATTTAATTCTGATCAGTCTGCATCGGATCAAAACATTCTGATTGACATGTTTACATGACGTCTTTTTGTTCTGATTGGGCGTTTATTCCGATTAAATGTGCCCATGTAAACGTAGCTAGTGTAAGACTCCTTATCATCATCCAACCAAAAGACAAATTAACAAAACCCTAAAAAGAGTCTTCAGCAGGAAACAAAGTGAGTATAAGAAGACAAAATTGTACATGTGTTGATGTCTGATCTGTTCAAGAAGTAAAAAACTTACTGGGATTAAAAAATTGTTTGTTTCCAAAAATATTTCAACATTTTAGAAAAGACACAGATTGAGTTGAACATTTAATGGAAAAATGTCTAAAAACCATTGAACTTAAATGTGTAAAGACCATTAAAGATAAATTTGAGTTGTGTTAAGTCCAACTTTCCATGGCCTGTTTAAACACTTGAACAATGTTCCTACTGTCAGGTCTGCCTGAGCTATAAAAATCCAAAGATGGCAGCATTTCTTACTCGTTTTGCTGAAATCCCATTATCATCTGTGAAAACGTTTCAGTTATTTACCATACCATGTTTATTTATAGAGCCCTTTTACAGGATTACTCCTCCAGAGTGCTGAACAATACAATAAATACAACAGTAAATCAATAAGACAATAGAATACAATCAGAGCTAGGAGACATTAAAAGCAATAGAATAGAAATGTGTCTTTAGCCGAGATTTAAAGACAGTGACAGAGGGAGAGAGTCGGACAGTCACGGGGAGCTGGTTCCATAGTTTTGGGGCATAGAAAAGGCCCGTTAGCCCCGAGACTTAAAACAACCGGACGGGATGCGCAACAGACACTGGTCAAGGGAGCGTAGAGCACGGCCAGGAACATATCAATCGAGCAGCTGAGAGAGTTAGAATAGGAGCCAAAGAGTGAAAAGCCTTAAAAGTAAAAAGCTAATTTTTAAATTTGATCCTAAAACCAACAGGCAGCCAATGCAGACGAGCCAAGACCGGAGTAATATGTCCCCGGCGACCTGTCCTATAGTTAAAAAAGGATTTACATGTTTTTTCTACATCTAACCATATCCTGCTACTAAAAGTCACAGCACACACTTCCTGATCAAGCTGGAATTTTTGATGTTTTTAAGCATGAATTTTTCAAAAGCCATGGGAACAAACAAAAACTGAGACACAAGTTAACAGGTAATGATAATTTAAATGCATTTCTGCTTCTGAATTAGCACCTTTGTTTAAAATGTTGCTAAATGCAGTTACTTCACTGGGTTTTATGGAGAATTCCTTTCTGCATTTGAGATTTAACCGTATGTTTAAGATGTTTGGAATTACTTTTCTTTGTATTATAAAAAAAAAGCTGGTTGGAAAAAAAAGACTAATAAGAAAATAGAAAGGCCACTTAATCAAGGCGTAACTTGTACCCAAGTTGTCTCTTGACATTTAAAAAAAAGTGGCAGACAGAATGTCACCGAGAGATGAGGTGAGTGTGGGAGGTTAGGAGAAAACAGCTCATACACGTGTAAAACAGGAAAAGCAAGAGAAACAATTTGTAGGAGAGAAACACCATGAAATGGCATCGAGCGGCGTGGATGTTGACAACTGCTATGTAATTTACTCCAATCACCCACTCATTGTTTTACAGCTGCAGGGAATGGTGGGACTGCTGTGGTGTAAATCTGGTGACATACAGTCTCCTCGGTGGTTCCACTCACTTCATTAACAAGAAAACCTTCCTCTGTGGGCCAGTTGGTCTGATGTACGGCGCTACTGGCCTCAACACTGAACACCATTCAAAAATACCATTATAGTCACTTTGGGAATGATTCGAACAAATCATTTGTAACGTTAATTGGCTTCTTGTGTCGGAAATGATTTAATTATATGTAATTATTTGTATTGACCCAAAGACTTGTTTTCTATTGAGTTGAGGGATTTTATAAGTTCTTTGTTTCCAGGTTTAGTTTCATTATTTAATGACATTTTTACTACAAGCAGCCCCTGTAATGTAGCAGTAGATATAATTTAACTGCTGTAAATCTCAAAGTATGATGATCTAACTGTGAATTTCTTCCAATCTTTAAAATATAGTGTGCTCATATTTGCATTTTCATCAGGAAGTGCACTCTCCATCGTTTGATACTGACAGACTGTCTCGTTTTCTCGATCTACATACACGTCGATTACCAACATATGATCATCTTCTTTCCTCTCAGGTTGCTCCATATGTTAATACGTGGGTCATATTGATTTGGTCACATTTAACAAGAGATGAAAGGAGAAAAAAAATAATCTTTTCCCACTGGGAGCTATTGACCGCTCCCTCTGCTTTTCACTGGCTCGGCTCATACAGAGCTGAATACTTCCACTCTTACCTTCAAATAACGGTTACTCACGACTCTGCTGTTGTATTCTCTCCAGCTGAATAACTCTCATATCATGTTTTCAACTTTCCTCCTCGCTGACCCCGAGGTATTTTTAATGCTGTTGCACAACAGCGAGCAGCGCTGCTGCATTGCATTGTGATGTCTGTTTATGTAAGAGGAAAGTGGGGTTTCAGCAAGGGGAGAACTGGTGGCTCCAGCTGGTGGTGCTGATGTGAGTGTTTCTTCTCTGGCTGAATGGTCCTGATGGGAAAAGGGTTTTTTTTTTTAGTGTTGAATGGTTAAAGGTTAAGAGAAGATGAAAAGTGGATTGTTGGTTGAATGATTGATTGCGGATAGTTGGGTGGATGCAGGAAAGGTGGAATGGTGTGAGTAGGGATAGTGTAGGAGTAAATAAGCCAAAACTAAATGCAGCGATGCTAATTTAAGCGGAGCATGACTCTTTACTCGGTTATATCATCTGTTTTGAGTGGTTTGTCTGCACTGATTTCTTCCTCTGGTTTCTCCTCCTTTTTTATATTTTAATCTTTTCATTGTCTTGTTATTTTACTAGTTGATAAACCTCATATGGATGTTGCTTCTCAGGTCTCTAATTTGTTTTGCAAAGTATTTCTGTCTGGACGCTAATATGATCCAGGATTAGAGTGTTTGTTCAACCATAGCAAGCACCTACTTATATGTGCAGAGCAGCAGCAGAGCCATCGTGACTATGTAAAATATATTCACTCATTTTGCATGTAAAGGCAAAACAGAAACATCAACCGAATCATTAAGCTATTGTCGTATGAAATCTAAAGGACTGAACTTGCACTGCTTTAAAGTGCTAACTGATGTAATTTTATGGTGCCTCAAATATTTAAACACATTTTAAAGCCTACAAACCCCATAAACTCTCATGTTGCCTTTAATGTTGTCTTATAAATGTAAAAACCAGTTCTTCATAGGTCATGACTGTTGTCTGTTACATTACTACATCTGTATATTTGTGGTAAACAGATCAGTAACACGGTTTGGCAGTAAAATACCCTTCAGCAAACCTCTGATATCACAACCACTCCTGTGGCTCAAACACAACATGCTTTTTCCTGTCAACATTTCAGTTAACACAAATTAAATATGAGGTGGTTTAGAGATTCTTCTGTTTCCTTCTAGCCTGAAGCGCAGGTTAGTCCATCAACGTGTTCGTCTGTTACTAATGTAGCCCTCGCAGTCTCTTCCTTAACATGCACACAGTGACATTTCATCTATTGGTTAATGTTTGTTAATACTAAAAAGGAATCGTCTTTATTCCTCGTGAAGAAAAATACAGCATTACTCCTCCTTTATTATCATGATCCAATCATTTCCTTTGTTAGAATCCTGTAATTATTCATCTGCAGTGTCATCGAGCTGCTGTTGTCATCCTGCTCTGTCATGTGCAGGATTCTCTAGGTTTGATCATTTCTCCTCTTCAGCCCCGTGAAATGAACACAAGTGATTTGCATGCATAATAAGCTCATGTGTTCCTAGTGTAAACTCAGTGGTACATCCGAACAGTAGAGGCTATTTTTATTTGCAAAGACAATGCACATCACTTTGCATAGATGCACAAAAATACAGATTAGTGGATGAACACTGGATATTATTCAGTATTTAAATATAAAAAAATGCAAAATGTTAAAATGTTCTGAAAATTTAAAATGAAACGTGTAATGAGGTTAGTGGAATGAGTTATTTTATAGTGCCGTCGTGTGCAATTAAATCTAGATTTAAATGTATTTTTTAATGTATACTTTTTGTGTTTTTGCTCAAGCGCTCATGAGCCTCATCCTCCCGTCTTCAGCCCTTCATTTCCTTCACCTTGCGATCGTCAAGCCTGGCACTTTGCCAGAAGTTGTCAGGCTCACATCCATTAAATGTCAGATTATATAACCCTGTGAAGACTCGGTGAAAATAACACTGCCTCTGGTTCTGCTCGCAGAGATTTATTTTTACCTGTTACAAGGTATGAGACCAATCGGTGTAAACGCAACAATCTTCCTGATTTACAGTTCAGTTTACTTCAGCAGGTTTACAGCGAGTTAAAACTAAGAGGTTGTGTGAATACTGATGTGCATTTGCATCCAACAGGTCCAGACACATGAAGGTGTATTTTAACAGTGGATACTGCACTTCCAGCTTTAATAAGATGTGCAGAATTAATCGGCTCTGAAGAGGCCACAGCTGCAGCGCTTCATCAAAGGCCTTTTGATATGTTGATGTTTTTCTGATTGGGGAAAAATAACTAGAAGATTCTGCTTAAACTTAAGCAACACGTTAGACTTGTAACTTATATTACGCTACAGTACTGTGCAAAAGTCTTGAATTATCCCTAATAGAAAGGGGCTAAACTAAACAAATTCAGGAGTAGTCGAGGTCTTTTATTCTACTTGACATGTTCTGCTTTTGAAATCACTTTGTGTACAGAAGTTACAGAAATGCACGTTTATCTTTGCTGTAGATGTTTGTGGGTTTTTTTTGTTTATAACTGGTGGAGCATTGTCCCGTGTGTATTCTGCCCCTAAAGATGTATTTTCACCCATCGCTAAACCACCTTGCTGTGCCTAAACTTCACATTTGGGGGCAGTAGAAGAGCCTGAGGATGGAGAGAGTTGGAAATACTTGGAATATGTGACACTGCTAATGGCTGCAAGTGTCTTCCCCTCCTTTCCACTGCATGCGTCAGCAGCACGTAGCGTTTTGCTTGCGCAATCAGCTGTGCGTCCCGCGCAAGCGTTATATTCAGCTGGTCCTGGAAGATCACAAAATCTCATGAGAATAGCAAAAACAAGCGTGATTTCGACAGTACACACAACAACAAGCAGGGAGAATGATGACAGCATGTATCTAGAAGGTATGTGGCTTATTTTCACACCACTACGGACTTCAAACCCGTCACAGGTACTGTTCTTTCTCATAGTCTCACAAACGGAAATCTGCACGTGTCCTTTTATTTTGAAACTTTCGGGTACGAATGCCTAATTTCCTGTCTAGTCCAATCTAAACTGCTGAGCTTGACGCGTTTTAGAAGTGTACGGCGTAAAAAAGTAGAACAGCAACGTAATGCTTCTGAGACGCATCTCATGCGCGCTGCTTCATGCACAGAGGGAACGGTCTCATTGACTTTAATAGCGGCTATCAGCCTAGCGTTGCGCGTATGTTGCGCGTCTGTTCAGTGGAAAGGAGGGGTAATGGACGCTAGTTTTGCTATAATCTCTTTTATGCATGTTGGGAATGAGATGTGCTGCTTGCGTCTGTTCCATTTTAATTTTCATTCAAACTGCAGTGAAGATTTAGAAAACTAGAAAAACTCCTCAATATGCAACATGATGATTTAAAGCTTTCACAGTGTCTTTTTTTTTTATCAAGCAAGAGCCTCATTAGCCTGATGTGTGATCCATTACAGATACAAAGCTGTGGTTAAACCATTAGTCTGACCTGATTAGAGCTGACAGACACAATAATAAAAACATAACCCTCTAAAGTTTAAAGTTATTCTCTAACAGACACATTAGAAACCTGCACTATTGTTTCCTACCAACAAATGTGCAGGATTTTTTCATTTATTTGATACATTTTTATTAAACAGCAAGACACTGAAAATGCAGCTAACTCCAAAGAGATTCTGTAAAACAGATGGAATCATTGCCTTCAGTTCTGCCTGCTGAAACATACTTTTACCTTTTAAAATGTATGAATTTCAGACCACCAAGTCTAAACATAATAATATTTTTCTCTCCCAGGAGACAATTTATTCACTTTTACTTCAGCAGGTTTAGCTTTTGTTTCTGCTCTTGTGTTCCCCAGGCGACCGTTCGCCTGAGGAAAATTCAGTTGTTTCTCTTGCTGTATAACTTTCCTCACATTTTTTTAAGAATCTATTCCCTTGTTAAAGAGATGAGAACGCAGGATCTTCCATTGCCCCTATACTATCCTCGGGCCTGGCGCCTCTGGAGATACTAAATGATGCTGAAAACTGCATCAGTGGTAAAAATGTGCACCCTGCAGGATTCCTAAAAGTTTGGCTCTTTAATGTCACACCTTGTGATAAAATCCTGAAATATAAAGTGATGAAAGCAAACGTTTGTTCTGATCGATCCACCTGGTGTCGTCTGTCTGAAACAGAGACATTGTCCACTTCTAATGAGGTGCCTGTGTAATTAATATGCAGCTGCCTCCCATGATGTAAGCACTGTCCTGTTATTGATGTCACCCCTTGATCATTTTTCACAGCTGCTTCCAATATCCTGCTCTTTATGAGAGTCGGTTTTCATCTTTTATGTGCCAGCATTTGTGTATGTGATTTTGCATGTGCAAATATAGACAGTGCAAATACATCTGCTGGTTTCATCGGTGCCTTTGTGTGCGCGCATTAAATAAATGTAGACGCGAATTTATATTCATGTGTGCGATGGAGGCTCTGTGTATGCGTGTGTGCGTGTTTTTTTATTACAACTACATGTGTTCTTGTTTGTATCATTCGTCCTGATTATCAGTCTTCTGCTGTCTGTCTGACCGCTGGGGCCGTCTCCTTTGATTGCATTGATTTAGTGCCGCCGCATGCTGTAATGAGAGATGAAAAATGAACAGCGTGGTGTGAGTGTGAGGTAATTGGTCCGCACCTAGTTTCCCATGGTTCTCAGAAGGCTGGGGGTGAGGAAGATGGAAGAAATTTAAAAGGTGTGAGAGGGAATTTGCGTGAGCACTACTTTGTGTCAATGAGTGAATCTCTGTGAGCATCTCTGTTTTTAAATGATGGGCAACATGCAGAACTCAAGGGTGTTCTTAGTTAATTTTTAATGTTGCTTACAGAATCACCAATTAAAATTTAAATTACAAGCCTGATCTTATTGCTCATGCTGTTACAACTGGTTTACACCCTGCAGCAAAAGGTGAAGTACATCATTAACAATTTTTTAAGTGATGCTCTTATTTATATATTGTCACTGATTGAAGCATACTGATCAGTTAATCTTTTGGATTATTAATTATTACACGAGATTGGCATCCTCTAATCATCTGTTACATATTTCACAGCGATGTGGTCCTAATCCAAAATAATTAACATTTCACAATTGACTCTAGAATAGGGTTAAAATTGATGGTAAACAAAAGGGACCCAGATACCAAACCATTAACCTTCCACCACCATGCTCTACAGGTATGATGTGGTGCTGCTGTTAATACAGCTGTGTGGCTCTTTGTTTCATTGTCCAACATTTTTATTTATTTATTTTTTCTGTTGAAAGAATATTTTTACAAACCAAAGTGAAGCTGCTATGTTCAGAAGGGAAAAGTCCAAACAAGCCACGTTTTGCTTCGAATCGTTCTAGCTGGGCTGTCGTGAAGGATTTTTAACAGTTGCCCATACGAGGCTTTTTAGAGTTTGATTTCTTACAATTTTTCCAAATGTTGTATAATCTAATTTTGGGATGAGCTTTGTTGTCTACTTCTGGGAACATTTGCAAAAATCTTGACTTTTTTCTTCTTGTGAATCTGCTTGTAGGTTACAAAAACGTACTTGACTGAAAAAGCTGAATGCTGAAAATTCAAAGCAGAAAATTTCAAAAATAAAAAAACAACAAAAAAACAAAACAAGAAAAGAAAAATCAATAAAATATATTTTCCAGTAGAAATGCCAACACTTTTTTTTTTGCAATTTACCTAATTACCAATTAGATTCTAAAATGTAAGACCTTAGAAATAAGCATATGTTTGTTTTACGGTTCCTGTAGCTCGTTCTGTTTGTAAGTCTCTCTGATCTACATCACAAAAAAGGATATTTGCTCTTCAGTAATTTTGCCGCGTTCTCCATATGCTTGATGTGCAGCTTTATGTGTTGGCAAAGAGACTGTTGGAAGAATAGATGTACAGCAGGTGGTTAGCGCGTTTGTAGTGAAGCTGCATCCAGATGTCTGTCTGTAATTCAGTTATACAACAATAGTTTTTGATTCTATGGAAATATTTTGTGATCATAAACATTCAGCTAGCAAGAAAACAGAAAAAATGCTCAGAATAACATGAAAGCAAAGTGTTGAAGATGCAAAATTTTTCTTGAAATTCTGAAAATGTTGCTAATTTTCAACATTTTTACATGTCGGCTGGAACATAAACTCATCTTTGTTTTCATAATTACAAACAGGAGCACATGCAGGTTTGTGCACCAGCTGTGTTTTATGTCTGGCTGGAAGCTGCATTATCAACGTGTCTTTGCTAGTTTTCAGGGAGTGTCTGGATGTTGACCTGAACTGGAAGGATTAGTGCAGGTGCTTTAAAAGGATCACAGACTCAGACTGAACTCTGGATGGACACTGTTACCTGGAGTCACCATCGAACTGAAAGGAAGTGAAAAGACGGGTCATGGGTTTACAATATGAGTCGTGATCTGCAAAGTGCTTCACCCACACACTCACAAACTACTGGGAAGTAAAAGAATCACTCAAAACCTCCCAAATCCATTGTTACATTATTGTTGCCTTCCAGCAGGAAGGTCATAGGTTCAACTCCCACCTGTGACCCTTCTGTGTGGCGTGCTCTCCACCGTGCGTGCATGAGTTTTCTCTAGGTTCTCTAGTTTCCCTCAACGGACCACAAACATACACGTCGGGTTAATTAGGAATTCTAATCCCCAAATAGGCCCTAATTTGGTGTGAGCACATGAGCGTGAATGGTTGTTTGTCTCTATGTGGTCCTGTGAGGATTTACCCGCCCCCCCCCACAGACTTACCTCTGGAGATCACTGCCACGCTGAACAGCAGCAAGCGGCTACACAAATAATGCATTAATGTATTTGTGTAACCACAGTGACAAGTTGTTCTTTTCTATAGATGAATAATAATTTGACCATAATTTTATCACTTTTTGTTACAGCATTTTTTTCCCCCAGAAAGTCACTTTTTGCAGTAAACAGAAACACGTCTTTTCCAGATTCTCAAAGGTACACCAGTTTGGCAACATGTGCGACAGTAATGCCCACTCAGTGTAAACAGGCAAACAGGAAAGACACAGGAAAACATAACACTTCCCACACGACACACTCAAGTACAAACACACTCATGTGCACGACTCTACGAGGATCCGTTTTTTTTTTTCTGCGGTTGGCAACCGACAGTGGTCTCCTTCACTAGTACGTAATATAAATTGTCTCACACTAATATTTGTGATGTAACGTGTTGCTGTCAGAAAATTCCATCTGGCTTTTAGTGTGATATCAGTTTATTCAGTAGGACTTTGAAAGGTTTCATTATTGCTCTTAAGCTTGTAGGTGGAAGAGTAAAAGATCAGAGAAACACTTTCAACAAATAAATGACAAGAAAATTGCAGGTCGATGTTGAAAAAAAAAAAGCCCTGAATAATTACAAAGATCAGAGTTTAGGATTGTCTTGTTCTGTGACAGCTGTGTAACAGGACTTAACCACATCTGGATCACTCTTTAATTCTTTTGAAGTAAATGATGTTTCCATCATCTGCACACATTAAGAAAATGTATGTCAAAGTCCAGTTGGCTTCTGTGACAGAACTCTAAACACAAATAGAACTCCTGAAGGATGTTGAAAAACTTTACCTTAAAACCTTCTTCTGGAGCCCTGAGATCTCCTGATCCGTGTCTCGGTCCTCTCGGGTGTGGCTGGTTGCCGGCGGGGCCTATGTGCTCGTCACTACGGCCCCCTGGAGTTCTCTGCACTGTGGTTGTGGGGCGGCCGCTCTGGTGGTCATTGCTGCTCTTGTCTGGTGGGGTCGTGGTTCTCCCAGGTACATCTCTGCTTCTGGGGGGTCCTTGGGTGTCCTGGGCCTCGGTCTCTCGTGGTCTGCTTCAGGGCCTGTGGGATGTAGCTAAGGTTTTTTTTTTTTTTAAATATTCAATGTTGAAATTCCACAAACACAAGCGCGTCACTGCAGTTAATTAGTAAAGGTTTTAATTTGAAACAGCAGATTGCATCACACATTCACCTGACGTCCTGACCCTTCCTTTCCACTGACGTAATACGCGGCTGATCGCCACCATTAAAGCCAGTGAGACCGTTTCCACCGGGCGTGAAGCAGCGCATATGAGACGCGTCCCATAAGCGTAGAGTCGCGAGCATTACGTTGCAGTTTTATTTTTTACGCGGTACGCTTCTAAAACGCGTCAAGTTCAGCAGTTTAGTTTGGACCAGACAGGAAATCAGACGTTCGTGAAACGTAAAATACCCGGAAGTTTCAAAATAAAAGGAAATGTGCGGATTTCCATTTGCGAGACTACGAAAAAATACAGTACCTTTTGATGGTGGTGTGAAAATAAGTCACGTACCTTCTGGATACATGTTGTCGTCTTTCTCCCTGCTTGTTGTTGCGTGTTCTGATGAAATCACATCTCGGAGGACCAGCTGGATTTACGTGAGTGATACGCGTGTGAACGCCCCCGATGGGAGGAGACGCTCAGATGATTGCGCGAGCAAAACGCTACATGCTACCGATGTGTTCTGTGGAAAGGAGGAGTGAGCGTAATCCCCTCTGATTTAGTGACAGTGGACAGAAACAACGTCCTTTTAGCAGGAAGACGCCTCTTCAGGCTGAGGGGTCTCCTGCCTCCACCGACTGGCTCTGACACGAGACACAGAAGACTTGGACCTTTGTCCTTTTGACAGGAATACAAACAAAGAAAACAAAGTTAATGACAGGAACAATTATATCAATGTTTTTACTTTTCATGTGAGGTCTGACTTCATGGGTTATAACATTAATTAAAGAATACCTCCACCTTAATTTCACATCTCAAGCTCCGTGGCTCGTTTTTATACCAATTTACTAAAGCTTTTCTGTGAAGAGATGTTTTTAGGCTTTTTCTATTTATTTTTGTTTGATTTTCTGACCAGTTGGTCGGGTTTTTCCACTTATTTCATCCATCTGTGCTCAATTTTCAATGTGTCTCAGCTTGTAGAACAATAAAATCAGGACAGCCACTGTGCTGGACTCTAACTTTTGTTTGTTTTCATCTTGTTTTTTTTTTTGCTGGAAATATGGAGCCAACAGATTTAGAACTGAGAAATATTAGCCATGATGTCACAGTGTCTCTTAATTAACTCCTCTGTGTTTTTCATTAGGACACCGAAGTGCTATTCTCTGATGAATTCAGTGTTGTCACCTGTGCATCACGACGTCTTGCGTGTTTATGTTTGTTTGCTGTCGTGTTACATCGCTGGATCAAAACTACTTAATCTTGTTTTTTAAATGATATTTGACAGAAGGATTATTTGAAGCTGGAGGGAACAGAACAGAATCATTCTGCATTAAATTCTTTATTTTGACCCAATTTGCTTCTTCTAAATGAGAATTGAGACGCAAAATGGTAATCTGTGTAGTTGGAGGCCAAATAATTCTTTCTCTTTGCTGTGCTACAATGCAGCATTCTCTTTTCTCTTCCAACATTCAGAGATGATACTCGGTAAATTTAAACTTATGGATACTTTGCATGAAATGTGCATATCTACATCATGCCACTGGATTTAGTTGACTGATTCTTGTAGAAATCAGAAAGAACTCCTGTTCAGTTTTTCAGAATAAAAGAAATTGGCATCTGAAAATGTTTTACAATCCCATAAAAGATTTTGGTGGACGTATTTGATTTAATTTTTCTGCCGGGATCGATGACCAAAAAGGGGATAAACAGACATCATCTTGTATCTTCATGACTTTTTGCTATTCTACAGCATTAATTAAAAATGGTTTTTCTGAGGTTTCTGTTGAATATTTTAGCTCCACAGGTGTTCTTACCTTCATAGTGGGTGTGAAAACAGGTCAACAACTTCTCTTTCAGTTTTAATCTCTCAAACTACGCAGGTGGTGATAAAACCCGAGTTCTCCCGAGTCCGAACGGCCTGTATCTGTTTCATCACAACTCCTTTGTTCGTTAGTATTCGGCAGCTCCCGCAGTTGAAACCACGCCTAGCATGCTGCTGGCTAAAAGCTGTTAGCATAAGACGTAGCAAACAGGAAGACACAACGTCTGATGTTACCATGTGCAGCGAGGCAGGAAACAGTATACCTTCCTCTCATAGGCTAGTTTGCTAGCCAATCAGAGTCCAGCAAATTCGAAGAATGAATATGAACGAGCTGCTGACGAAGCCTAACGGAATGAGCCGGAACCACCCGAATTTTAACGCAACCACCCGAATTTTAACGCAGACAGATTGAAAGGTCTGTTAATCAGTGTTTCCTGACATTTTTTAGATATTTTAGAAAGATTTTTTAGATAACTGTTTCATATTACTGGTTAATACTTAAGAAATAACCCCAAAATCCTGAAATGTGTATGTAATGGCCTTTTTAATTGAAGACACCCATGTCTTTGAATTCTAATTAATATATTTTTATTGAATACTTTTTTTCCCCTAATGCACATCATATAACAAGGTTGCATTTAATCTGTCTTTGCAGTGCTTCTTAATTTGCTTTGTGTGAATTTCTTTCTGATTAACTACGTCTCAGTTAAACTGTAGAAGTCAGTGTGCGAGACAGACAACATATGAGCTATTTCTTTTTTTTTCCTCTTTTGGCTTGATTCTGTGTTCCGTTGGGTTGGACCTTATTCATTTTTTAGTACTGTTAAGCCTTTCTAAAATTATACTGGGTACACGGTATCACCGCCAGCCTAGGAATGCTTGTCTTGTTGTGTTAGTGCTGTTAGTGCTACATAGAACAGTAACATTAGGAAATCAATCTGCCACCTAAAGGTTATTTTAAAAATGTTCATACAGCACAGTTACACAATCCCCCCCCCCCCCCC
>SSNP01000067.1:2483712-2513990 GCA_006937955.1 Pachypanchax playfairii
CCCCCCCCCCCCCCGATTGACCTTTTCAGGTCAACAACAAAACTAAAGGTTCCAACTAGGTGCTAACCATCCCAATCTCTAATATGATGCTCTGCTCGTTCTTTTATTGCGCGTCCCTCTGGCTCCATTACAACATTAACAAACTGCAAATTATTTTTGGATTCCATCTTCCTTTTTGCTCCTCAGCATCTGACAAGCGCTCAACAGTGAATCTGTCACAGATAATAAAAGTAGCAACGTGTTTTTAGATTTTCCTTACATCACTTAGAGAATTTTTTTTGTCTTTAAAAACACTTTTGAGTCATTTTATTAGGCCATACAAAATGCGGGAAGTTCACTTTTTATATACAAACAATTGCAGTTTCAGCTTCTTCACTCATGACCGGGCTTAAACTTGCAGCAGAGTATTTAAAGGTATTTTTTTGAGAAGACCGTATACATTATTACCACTTCAACACACAATCCTAGTCTGCTGCATCTGGTGTGTTAAGTGCTGACAATATGTAAAGTAGCTAATGTACACAAGATAATTGTTCCCATGAAGACCAGTGATGGAAGATCCTCTAGAAATCTATTGATTTTCATGTGTCAGCATGCGGCACCACATCTAGTCATTTTCTGAAGCTGCTGATCTCTGTGTGTTTTGGTTTGATGTAGAAAAAGTATCTTATTTTTTACCGTGCATTACATCGCACGGCAAAAAATAAGGTGTTAGTGTTCTGAGCAGGAATGGATGATGACAATGGGGAAATCGTGTCTAAGTTTAGTTCCAGTTACTAAGTGACCAAATAAAATAGGTTGTCATGACTTTGCTCAGGTTGGTTCTGTGCACATTTATTCTACTGTTGTGATACTTGGATGTTTCTCGGTTTAGACCTTGAACACTTTGCTGACAACTTCCTACATGAAAGCAATGTGAGTTAATGAAAAGAGTGAACATTTTTTTTGTAAAGATATCACAAAATTCGTTGTGTTTGGATGTTTTTAAAAGAAAAAACCTCTTCAGGTGATGCATTTGGTGATTATTTTGTATTAACATTGACATGCTGTTTAACGTTTGGATGTGTTTGAAAGTCATGTGTTTTGTCCCATTGTCTTTGCTTTGCTATGTTGGGGTAATGATATGTGCACATGTCTGCACAATGTTGCAAGAGCGTAAACTAATCTGCAATGCTTGCCAAGGGCGGGGAAACATTTATTGGTGGTTTCCCAATAGTCAACAATGTCTGCTTAGTGAATCAGCTACAGTTAGTTAAAACTATTACCTGATAGCTTTTGTCTGCTGAAATGTTTAATATCTTTAAAGCTTCAGCCTTCAAATTCCTTTTTCTCTCGTCACAATGTTTCTGTTTTCTTTCCTCCTGTGAATTAAGGAAACATCAGCGCATGTAAATCCACTTTGGAAAATAGAAAATGTGTTTTACTTTGTGTTAAAGTGGAATGTGGCACAAAAACTATTTGTGTCTTGCTCTTTTTCCTGGTGCATTCATTGTGGATTACCCATAATACAAAGTATTTTGTGATGAGATGGTGCTCGTGCACGTACCCTAGTTCCCTGTTGATTTTCACTCATTATCCACCGTCTCACATGCACACACAAAAGAAATACTCACAAAACACAGACGGAACTAAAATACTTCACTTTCCAAAACATGAAGTCTCCTATTGGGGTGGGGGGTCAGTAGTGATTAAAAGCCGTCATTATCTCACTATGGCAGTAATAAGAGGTGCACACACCTGTTTTCACAGCTGCTCCCAATCACAAGCTGTCGTCCTTCATTCTAGTACCAGAAGCTTTGGAGGTTATGACTATGTGATGCTATAAATCACCCACTGAGGAACTAGTCAGCACTGAAACGTCCCTCATTAGACTCGGCTAACTGGAGAGAGCTCGCCTCTGCTCCCGCTCTGAAGGCCCCCGGGCTGAAGCAGCCTTATTCACTGTGGGACTGAGTTTAACCTTTGACGCATAAGCTCATCGTGTGTCTGAATCCCCCAGGATGCATAGCTTCATGACTTATAGAGCCTTTATGAAAATTAAGCATGATTGTCACATGACAGTCAAATATTATCTTTATTTATCCATCAAGTGTGCACAACATTCACCAAGTCAGGATTTTCCCTTTATTCATTTATTTCTCCAAACCATGTTGTCAGGTCTAAGCATTAAAGGTGGTAAAAAGGATTTTGTAGCAAATTTAAATGTCAAATTTACTTTTAAATCATTTTATCAAGTTGTAGTGTCTTGTACTTATGGTTTCCAAAAGTAAAAGTTCTAATATTAATAAATCATAGACCTGGTGGGGCTTGAAAATAAAGTAGCCAATAGATAACGAACCCGTTTTGTTATTTATTAGATACTAGATTGTTAATCACACTTCTGTACGTACTACGTAGTTTCCTTAGACCTCAGTACTACTGCACGCGGAGGCGCTGCAAAGCGGAACGGAGACCGCTTCCATTTGGCGCCCTTATTAACCTATATGATGTAGTTCATACCAGACATGGAGCTGTTAAGTTATCATTTTGGCATCTGGTCTATTTTTTACGCGAGCGTTCCGCGTCAATTCTGGCAGGAAATAACACCAGGACACACGAGACAATCCAATCACCTTCAAAATAAAATATTACGACTGACAAATGCGATCATAATTGTGTATCTAAACAGACAATATAGTAGATGCAAATAAACACTCATATATTTTGTTTTTATTTGTTTCAGTTTTCTTTTCTCACAGTATAAGATGGGGCGTGTCCAGAGGGGGGGCCCAGGGGGGCATGGGCCACTCCTTCAATTAGACTGACCACCCCTGGTGCCACATCCCCCTTCGAGCTGAGACAATCAAATTCAATCAATACATTTACATTAATCAAAGGAAATGATTAATGAAAGTGTAACATTGACTCTGTGCTTTGACTGATTTGTTAGTTTTGGTTTATGCTCTATAACTTTGTAAAAACTAGATTTGTTTTAGGTAATAGGCCCGTTTACATGTACCACCCTTTTAGAAATCTGTGCTCCTACCTGCCCCCCCCCCAAACAAAGATTTTCTAGACACACCCCTGGATGTTTGGTCTGTTTTGTTGGTATTTATCTGTCATTTTGTTTTGCAGCACAGAGTTTTGTATTATCATTTATTAGTTAGTGTTGTTTTGTTTTGTGCTCAGTCGGTTTCAATGTTAGTTCTTGTGTTTCTGGTTCCTCGTGTCTCATGTTTTCAGATTTTCTGCCTTGTTCTAGTTTCATTGTTGGCCCAAGTTTTCTCTGCTTGTCACACCTGTTAGTCATCGAGGTAATCAGTTCATCTGCCTCTCCTCCCAGCTGCTCCTCATTCCAGTAATCAACCCTCCCTGTTAAACAGCATCCAGTTGAATTGTCAGATCCTACTGTTGCTGTCATGTGTTTATGCTTCCCTGTGTTTGTTCTTCTCTTGGTTTTCCATGCTCGTTCAGCATTTGTTGCCACATCTGCTTTTTATTTTTGTTCCTATGGGTTTTTTTTTTTTTGCTAACAGCATATGCTGCCATGTTGTGCTCTTTGGATCTTCTTAAAACTCCATATTTTGCTCTCTTTGTGAGATATGGTGTCTGGACATTCAAACATTTTGTTTCAGATATTAATTTGTGAAGGTCAAAACTGTAATGAAAGAAGTTGCACATCAACTTATAGGTAATTGGAGAAAAACATGAAATATGAGTCCAGGATCTTTAAGTGTCCCTATTTGGTGTCCAGAAGTGATGAGAACTAACGATTGATTGAAATAAAACCAACAGACTGAAGTCTTAAATTTGGACTTAAAAATCCACAGACATATTTATAAAATATTTTTTATAGATGGCCTCATGCTGGATGACTGATAAACACAGGTCATGACTTTAGGTCAAACAATAAACCATCCAATAATTACAGAACCTGCTAACATTCTCTTTTAGCAGCAGTGTTGTTATGTAAGACTTTAACATTCACAAATCAACGATCTTTATGCAGGACTGTAATCCATCAGATTGCTGAAAGACCATCAAATCATCTTCCTCATGTGACTGAAATCTTTATATGAGCGAATTTTAGATTCACACATTGAGAGAAACACAATTTATTTTCAAATCACATCTGAGAGAAGGTGCTCGCACTTTAGAGAGGACTAAACAAATTGGGCCTCAGATGGAAGTTTATGGATGATAGCTTGATGCTAGTTAATTAAAAAATCTGTCCTTTTTTTAGATGTAGTGCACTTATAACTCTACAGTGTAATGGCTGCCTGGTTATCATGTTTTACACAATTCTGAGACAAAACTCTGTACAAGATCGAGTCTCCATCATGTTTGAGTGAATTACATTAAAGCTGCTATCCTTAATTGGCATAACAAATTAGCTTAACATGTTTTTTTTCATGCCCATTAAAAGCGTTTTAACACAGCATGGAGAAAAATATGTTGTGAAGATTAAAATAAAAAAATGGAAAAAAATAATTAAGTGGTTCTCCCGTATTTGTCTAAAAACATCAACCAATCAAATGGCTCGGTCCGACAGGAATGATTGGACAGTCTCTCCAGCCATACGGACTTCCGCATTTATTTGGCTTCTGTGCTCCTAAAAAACTGAGACATATTACCGCAGCACACCACTGCTGGGAGTGTTCACCGCTCTACCATGTGACAACAGGAGAAACAGCTGCCGGCTGGTTCCGCATCAGGTTCAGGACAAAGTAACAATTAATGTCAGTTGTTGGTTGTTATATTGTTTTCACTTACCGGTGATTCCACCATGTTACGGTACTTGAATGAACTGCGGACCAGTGTCTTGCACTCGGTCGTCTTCTGGGGCTACACGTGTTTCCAAACCTGGGGGGGCGTGGCTTAGGAATTCTACCCGACGGGAGGGGCTGAGAGTTTTGTGACTTTGTTTATATTTGTTGACATTCTAAGCTAGGTAATTTGAAATCGGGTATATCACCTTTAAATTATCACTATATTTGCTTCAATAAAAAGGGATAAAAGCAACTTTTCTGATAATTGGATTCGACTTACGACATAAAATGACATAAAAATAACTAAAACCTAGTTAATAATGCAGTTATCAATTAAACTATTAACTCTTTGTAAATAATTTTCAGTCAGTTTTGCATAAATACAGATGAGTGTGAGGTGTTTCCTGCCAAATAGTGAAACCTGCTTAACAGTGACTTAAGGTGTTTCCAAACTAATTAATCAACTAGATAAATTATGGATACGGAGAAGCGGCACAGATAATTGTCTGCTCAGTGTATAAAACAATAAAGAATATGTTGGTGCAGTTTTCCATGTTATTTTAAACTACAAGCATCAAACGTTCAGCCTCGTCTCTCCGCGCTGAGGAACAGATCTGAGAGCTTGTGTAATCTTAACCCCTTTAAAAGGAGCGTCTTCTCCTCTTGTGAAATTACTATTGCTCTCTATAAATGTCATCGCTGACAAATTGCGAATGGATAGTGTAACATCTCTACTAGCTTCTTCTATTAAAAGGCTCCTTGGCCCCTTGAGCTAGACAATTCAAAGACATCCCTGAATAATGACTGACAGTGTGGACTGAGACGCTTATAAAAGAATCATTGCTGTTCCATTTATATCCTGTTGAGAAATTTGTCACTAGAATTAGACTTTGAAACTTGCCTGGAGTATTTTGATATGTTTTTGTTATTTTGTTTTTAAAGTATTTGACTTTGCAATAACTATCTGCGTCTCTTTTTGTCTGAGTTTTTTCATCCATGTTCATGTTAAAGATGTTTTAGTTTTGTTTTCCTCTAGTCTGCCCTTTTGACTCCATTCACCTTGGTTGGTCTGGGTGCTTGACATTTGAGTCTGAATGTGCTACAGTAAATCAGAACATCGGTAAAAGGATGCAGGAAGTAGGAGTGGGGGGTGATGTGGGTGTTGTAAATTTACAGAACTGAGAGTTCAATGCCAGCATTGATCCCACTGAACCAACACTGTGTATGTGATTAAGTATTATGTCAAATTTGTTCTGCTTGATCAGCTTTTTGATAGGATTTGACATAGTTTTTACAGGTAATGTAATATTTGTTTAACTGATGCTGGTCGCCTGCAGATTCTCCAAATCAGAATTATAGAATAGAATAGAATAGAATAGAATAGAATAGAATGCCTTTATTGTCGTTATACAAATTACAATGAGATTAAAGCCGTTCCCAAGTCAGTGCAAAGAAAACAATGTAAAAATATTAATAAGAGTAAAAAAAAAATAGAATAAAAAAGATAATCGAAATTGAAAAGTATAAAATACAAGGATATATTTGTATGGAGCGTAAAAGAGTAAGTACAATGTAAACATGGAGTGTGGTACAAGTAAACAAATATGAATGTGTTGCACAGAATGTAAGTTGCTATTTTTATGATATAGAATATTGCACATTTGTATCGAGAATTGCACATTTCAATTTTTTTCTGATTATCTGAACTTTTTTAAATTGGAACATGAAATATTTTAACTTTGAGTACAAACTGAACAACAGCCTGTGACTTGCATTGAATTAGGGATGCAAGGATACCAATTTTATTAAACCGATATGATACCGATACTTGGATCCGAGTACTTACCGATACAGAGCACCAATGCTGATACTTCTACCACACAAAGAAATACTATAAATTGGAAGTTTTGTTTTCTTCTCTGCTTGTTACAATAAATGATGGTGAAGTAGATAACTAATCACATAATATAAAAATGACTCTAAAACTAAAATTTCAAGTGAAAAATAAGCATTTTCTGTGAAATAAATGCAGAGTTTCTACATTTTAAGTATCCGTTCATAGTATAGATTAACTAACTGATACAGATACAAGTACATTAGAATGATATCAACCCCGATACCTAATAACAGTATCAGTATTGGTGCATCTCTACTTTGAATTTCTTATTTTGCTCTAAATATTCTGAAACATTGTCAGAATTTGGTTGTTGCATTTTGCTCTGTAACATTAAATATTTGTCATTCCTCTCTTCAATGTCTTAATTTATAAATGAATTTAAAAGAGAATTATATTTAGCTAACAGCCACATGCTATGTGAGCAGATAAGTGAAGACAGGGTGTGTGGAGAGTGGTGAGAATCTAAATACTGAAAGCTTGGATCAATAGATTTGCATTGGGATGCAGTAAGGAAGAGCTGCCGAGCTTTTCTCACCACTGCAGTGTATTGACACTCATTCCCATACGTGTTCTTCTGAGTTAATGTGCCAAGAAAGCAGCTTTGAAAACCTGATTTCCAAGACTTGAATATATCATGTCCTTTTGGTTGTTTTAAGCTCAAATTACATCTAACTTTCTGCCTTTGTCTCCTTCCTCCTGCTCCCTCTCTTCCCTTTCCATTTCTCTTCTCTCTCTAGGTAAGTGACAAAACAGCCGAGATTTTATCTGAACTTACGATGACCCGAAAGGTAACGTCTTTGTTGGATATTCTGTTTTGTGATGTGATTTATTTTTATGCTTGTCAAAAAAAACCAACAAGCCTGAAAGCCTTCTTACCAAAGTAATATGTCATTTGATGTTGCTGCAAACTACAGATAAACATAATCTAAAAAAAACCAAAACATTTTTTTTTAAAGATTCCTTGAAACGTTTTCATCTCAGTTTGGAAATGCTTCACACGTCTTAATATATGTAGTAATAAACTCTAAAAAAACAATCGTATTGATGTAGATTCTAATGAAAATCAGATTCATGTTGGAATTTCTTTGATTACATGTTTCCTCAGAGTGGTCATACATGTTAAAGCAATCATAACCGTAATGACACACTGGGATTTGTATTTATTTGCAAAAGCAACCTCATCAGTTTATTTTGGAGTTAATCACTTACTGTAAGGTCACTCGTTTGTTTAATGTGCCTATCATGAGCAACCTGAGCATGTACTGCTTTTGCATAATGGTGCTGTTGTGTTTTGCTGCTAATCTGTTTATCTAATCAGACGCGGAGGGTAGGGGGCCTTTCTCATTAACTTGCAGGATATTGATTTCCTGTGCCAGAGCAAAGCACGTTGCAGTTGTCTGCTTCTACACTCCCAGATGGGAGGAATGCAGGTTGCCTCCCTTGTAACTCATCAATCGAGCCCACCTCAGCTCAGAGTTGTTGTGTTCTGTGTGTGAGAGTTTGTATGCCTGCAGTCGTGCACGATTTTAAAAATAGGTACTACAAAAGATAGATGACACGAGAGGCATGTTTCGTGTATAAAGACTGCTTGACAGACAGACAGAGATGGATGACGTTGAGGCAGATTCGGTTGCCAGCGGTGTTTTTGCTCTTTTGTTCTAGACAGGCTATCAAACATATGGCAGATGCTCTGTTTGCTCCCGTTGCAGTCTTCAACAACAAAGATAATAGTATTAGGACAAGTTTTTTTTCCTCATGCGTCAGTGTGCAGATGCAGTACATGTGTCTTGGATTTGCTTTGATGTTTTTTTTTTTTTGCAGAGATAAAAATTTTAAATACTTTGATCCAACAATCTGTTTCTGCACGGGCTGAAAAAAAAATGCTGCATGCAGAAGACCCCCAAGCATAAGCACCCCCAAAGGACTCTAAATAAAATGTATCTAAAGCTACTTTATAGCTCAGCGGCTCGTAAGTGTCACAGCTCACACCCTTCTCAGAGTTTATGGAGCGTTGTGATTGAAAATGCTGCATTTCTTCTTTTTTGCCACTAAGCAGTGTTGTAGTGAATGTGCCGTCAATCCTGCTGTTTGTGATAAATGTGTGGGCGTGGCCTCTGTTGTACAGAGTACATTAGTGTAAATGTGTGCCTATTACCGCAACAAGGGTGGTATATGTGTGTGTGTGTGTGTGTGTGTGTGTGTGTGTGTGTGTGTGTGTGTGTGTGTGTGTGTGTGTGTGTGTGTGTGTGTGTGTGTGTGTGTGTGTGTGTGTGTGTGTGTGTGTGATGGCAATGCGTCATTCTGCGACTTGCAGGAGCCCCGGAGCTCCTCTTTGCTATCTCCCATGCTGCTTCTGTTATGCAACTATGCTATTCTCTCTCTGTCTCTTCCCCCCCCCCCCCCAACCCCCCCTTCTCCCTTCGTTCCTCTCGACTTCTTGTTTTTGTGCGTGCGCTGTCACTACACAGTACAGATATATTTGGTTGCTGAGGAATTTCAGCAGGATTTAGGAGGATCATCTGTGCCAATGCAGATCTCAGCATTTTATCCTATTGTGCAGGAAAACTGCAACTTGTAGAAAGACACAATCTGTTTTACTTTTATTTATTTATTTATTTATTTATTTATTTATTTATTTATTTATTTATTTATTTATTTATTTATTTATTTATTTATTATTTTAACTCTGTGCTTCTATCAGGCTGTACGTTCCTTCCGTTTAAATGTTTTCTCTCTGTGCCTCCATCTCCACCCACTCGTCCTCTGCAGTATACCTTCCTTCCAGTGTTACAGCTGCAGTCATGGTTAAAGAAGCTTATTAGTACTCCCTCTGTACCAGTCACTACAACAGAACTCTGTGCTACGCTAGGGAGCTACTCAATTACCTCTCATTTAAAAAAAAAACAGAGAAAAACAGTTTCTAAAGCAGACAAAAGGAATTTAGCAAAACTGGATTTCCCTTTTTAACCAGTATGAGACATGAATTTGTGCACATAAATAGTTTTATTGTCTATTTTTTTATCTTTATACAATCATCACAAGTTTATTTTTTGTCATTTTATTCCATACGTCAAAAGTAACAAAAAACATTTCAGAATCTCAAAAGGTGTGAAATATTACATTTATATTTTTCCCTAAGAATAATTTGAATGGATACAATTTAATTTTTATTAACTGTCACATGTTTGCTGCTGTCCGTTCATCGGACTGCAGCTGTCGATATCATGTCTGATTTACCCCCCGGTGCTTTTCCGTGACATTTTCAAATGGAAATCTGACCAGGCTAGTAACAGATTTTCAGTGCAGTCCACGTCTGAACTGCTGCAATCACATAAATACATCAGTAATCAATGACCCAGCAGCTAAAAGACATGAAGCCAGTCATGTTAGGTTATATATAGTGAAAACGGCTTAAGAGACGTTCTCCTACCGAACCACAGCTGACTGTCTGGAGAGAACTACCCTTCTGACTATGACTTTGTCCCAGTAATCAGCAGATTTACACTTGGAGCAGGTGTTTGTCAGCATGCATCAGCTTTATTGACAGCAGGAATATGACATTTAATTGATCCTTGTGTGGGAACTTTACTATTTGCTTGCTCCTCTCAGCTGAAGTCACTTTGCAGGGAGATGTACTGAACATAACAGAACAGTAAATGGCATGTTAACATAAAAACACATGTTTAACACTTTCCAAGTCGTTTCAAATATATTGACTTTCTTCTATATAGAATCATGTGCCAAACCTGAGAACTTTATTTGTTGTTCTGAAGATATTTAAGACCCAGATGAGATTCTGTTTGATGTGTTCTAAGGGCCTCTGCAGCTCATACCTCATTTTAGAACAAAAACACAGATTCATCTTTAGAGATAAAGAGTGTCCGCATGCACAATGTTTAAACTGATCAACAGGATCTAGTTTGTCCAACTTTAATTTCCTGAACTCTAACAGTTAAGATTAATTCCTCACAGGGTCACGTCACACCTGCCTTGTAACAAGTTTCTTTAGTGTCCAAGAACACTGTGGTGTGTTTGGAAATTCACTAACCACTATAGTGTTCATTACCTCAGTCAGCTTTTTTATATTTATTTTATATATATTTATATATTAGGGAGTTTCTGCATCTCTATACCTGCAAAATCAGAATATTTTGATTAATGGCGCACTCTTTGGTTTGGGTCCAGTTTTTCAAAGCTAATCATTTAACATATAAAGTAACATTTATTTCATTATATCTCACAAATAGGTTGGATCTCATACTCATACTGATCTCCAGAACATTGATGTAACAGTAATTACTCCATTTCAATTAGGCTGGAGGATTATAAATATTTTAAACATATATTTGTCACGTGCTCTTACTTTCTGCTTTTTAACATTGACTCTTCTGTAAATTTTCTTTTTGTCTTTGACATTTTCTTTTATAGTGATGATTATTCTTTATCTTGTTATGTGTGACATTTAACTTGACGCCTTGAGTGCCTTTTTTTAACCTCAGGGATTTATAATGTAATATGAAAACATATACGCTGGTGTTACGTGCCTAGAAGGTAGTTGGCACAGATGTTCTCGGGCTTGGTAACAAAACACGTGAAGTTGCAAAGTGGGACAAAGGTGCATTTACCAAAAACGGGGAATATGGACAAAACATATGGGCTAAAATTGAGGATTAACTAACTAATACAAAAACTGGGATCTAACTCAAAAATAACAAGAGTGGGTTGCTGCAGCCGGGGACCCACTGGCCGTCACTCCGGGCGTGGCTCTGGCTTTTAACAGGTCGGTGGATGAGTTGCAGGTGGAAGCAATCCTGCTGATGATCGAGGCAAGGAAAACAACAAATAAATATACAAGTAAACAACTTATGGCCACATGCTGTAACATATATTTATTTATAACATATATTTATGTTATCTTGCTCAGCGGGCGGTGGGGGGAGGGGAGATTCCTCCAGTGACTTGTGGATATATAAGTAATTGGGCTTTGAGTGACACTTTTAATGACTAGAGTGACTTCATGTTTATTCCTTCACCCATATGGATCACAGGACCAACAGCTTGATGTGCACAGGAATCCAAAATGCTCCACAAAGCAGTTGCTGAGCTTCAGTTGATGCAGGTGGAGAGAGAAAAAAAAAAAGAAGCTATTTCTCTAGATTACATAATTCCCAAGATGCGCTGATGTTCCATGTAACGTTATCTGAGCGGGGAATTTTCTTCAACAGTCTCGATTTAAGTGGCAAATATGTGTTAGAGAGAGTAATAACCAGGAGAGGAAAGTGGTGTTTTTATTAAATGATGTTTTCTCGCTTTTTTGGACCGAAAACCTGGAAGTTTTTAGTCAGTTTATTACACCAGATGTTTCATATTTTAAGATAAAGTGGTGGATTCTATGTCTGATCTTTAGATCTGTCTCTTTATTTCATCACCTGTATGTTGGAGCCTCCAGGCATATCAATCTCACTCAACATCTGTTTGTGTTTAAACAGCTGTGCCCATTCTTCACATCAACATCTAACTACTGTATTGTATTTGCTTTTTACAGACGTCAAGTGTGGGAAAAAAAAGCAGAATTTAAAAAAAAAAGTTTAACACAGTGTCAGAAGTTCATCCAGCCAACCGGCACCAGATTTCACACAGATGTAACAAGCCTCTCGCAGATTGCCTCACACAAACAAGACTCGTTACACATCTTTAAACTCAAGTTCCCTTCAGGTTTCATCTGCTTTCGCAAAACTAAGTCTTATAAAAAATGCAGAGGAAAAAGTCTGAACTTAATGCTTTTCTTCTCATGTTGTAACTTGCTTTGGAATCCAATTCAATCCCTTTAAATATTTGCAGAATCTGTTTGATTTTAACCCAGATCCATGTTTAAATGACTTTATTTCCCAGACTCATCCAAAACAAGTATGATACAGCTACGCAGACAGGAAGTTGCAGAAGCCAGCACATGGCACAGACGATTACCATCATCCTTAAAAACTAGATTCATTTGGTCACATCTGAATTTAAACGAATTGGACATTGTTTTTTTGTTTTACAGCTGATTCCGTGTTATTTATCTAATTCACACAGCGGAGATTTAAAGAACCTGATATCAACCCCGCTCCTGCCGGGGGTTTCCTGTATGCCGGCGGGTTGCATGTGGTGACGGTGAAATTTAAAGTTTGACTTTTAAATGTCATGACAGCAGATAAAGGTGGATGTCAGCCCTTCCTGGTTTATCCACTCAGACAACGAATGTGCTCCAAAAGTTAGTGGTACATCCTGGTAACACATGAGGAGGAGGATTTGTTTGTTATTGGTATTATTTAAAAAAAAGCACAAATAATTCTGCTGCAAATCATTTTTAGTTAAACTAGATCTTTGCATATCAAAATGTATACTAAGGTCTACTTCTGATTTATGAAAGTCAATGTTCCAGTTTAATTCACAATGATTTATCATTCTGACAGGTATTTTATCCATCATACTTTTGTACTGACTTTTAAATTGAAACCCCGACATGCACACAAATCTATTTGTCTTGACAGAAATATTTGTATTCAAGCTGTCTGACCGCATGAAGTTTTCTGTTAATTACCCCCCCCAACCCCCTCCAAACCTTAAGTCCTATTTTCCAAACTTAAATGTCGCCTGTCAAAAAACTTAATAGAATCAATTACACAGTCGACCGAGCTTTAAATTGAACTCGTGTGGTTAAACACAATTTGTATTGCTCAGTTACTTATTTTTCAAAACTCTAGATTGAATTTTTCCAGCTAACTGCTTTAAATGTCTCTTATTTGTCCCTTTATCTGACCCATCAGATGATCCCTCAGCGATTTAGCTTATTTTATTGGGTTTTTTTTTACTAGCAAAAGTAATTAGTCTGCTTTTTTGTTTGTTTTTATTGCTTTATACAAACTGAAATGTGAGTCAAATATCAAAATATTTGGGATGGTGTGTGTATTTGCTCTGCGGTTTGTAGAGAGACTGAGAGAAGGATCATTTTACATCCTGCAAGCCTCTGCGTAACGTGTAATTACTCCAGCAGGTTAATGTCACGCGAGTCTCCCACAGTGCTCTCTCCTACATGCTGCTAGTGCTATGTCTTTATAATTCATGCCCTTTTTAATAAGATTTAGAGCAGTTGAAGGAAAGTAGAGAGGAATCATGTGACTAGTTATCCACATTTACAGAAATTCCTTCATTTCTTTCATTTCTGTTATTTTATTTTTGTCTTTTAAGAGTTTTCCCCGTATTAGCTGTGCCCCTTTGAAGGTGACCGTTAATTTAGACTACAGTGAAAAAATACATTAATCAATGGGACAAATTTCAGAAACAACTTTTTTTATTCTCAGTTTAACAATCTGTGTTTTTTGTGTTGTTAACATGTTCTTGTGGCATTTTTCTGAGAATAGAAGACGTATCTTGAAGAAATCAATCCCAAAATTGCATTTTTGAGTATTTCTACTTTTAAATCATGTAATTTGAAAAAAGCTTTTTGAAAAAAAAATATTTTTGTTATGTAAGAAATGGACTGGGCGGGATTAGAATGCTAAACAGAAATCTATTAGCAACGGGGAAAGGGGCGGGGTTATCCTCGACCAACGGATCCGCCCACACAGAGGCGAATTGCTAATGAGCTACTGCTGGTACGGAGAAACTATTTCATAGAAAACAGCACAGATTTTGTGATTTTGAGAAAAAATGCCATATTCGTAATTTAATTACCATTGAGAACGTTTTAAACTAATCTGAGTAATAATCACTTCCACATCAGGATTTATTGCCATTTTAAAAAAAATTGTGACTTTGATTTTATTGCCCATGTCCAGCTGAAGCAGTAGACAATATCTACACTAATACTGTCTTTAAATGCTCTGAATAAAGGATTAAATGATGGTGCCAATCTGCCCTCATGTGACACACAGTCACATGTTTGTGCACGTCAAGTCAAAACAAGCAGAATATGGATTAGTCAAGTTTAAATAATATCAGAGAAAGTGTCACAGACTCATTAAAATGGATTTAAATTCCATTCTTGCTATTCTAAAATACACCTACCATAGTTTCTCTGTCACAGGAAATCATGCACATCAGTTATAAGAGATGAATTATTACATTAGCTTCAGTTTGAAGTATATTAAAAAACAATTAACTTGAGAACAGCTAAGAAATTGTTTTCCCTCCAGCTGCTGAGAACAAAGACAAAACCTCAAATAAAAACATTCAGTTCTTATTGTGAGTTCTTCTTTATTCATTAAGTGCAGAAACAGACTGTTTTGTCTCAAACGCGCAATCATCAGCATATCAACAGAGGGCATCACTGGGTCAAATTATCCCTCTGAGGAACAACTAATCACACCTGAATAGACAATTGGTTCAGTCAGTATACTGTGATTAGGGTTCAGACTAGTCAGGTGGTCTAGAGGGAGTCAGGCGAAGCACTTTGGCTGCAACAGTGACACGGTGTTGGTGCAATGCAGGAAAAGTCTATTTTTGGAGTGGTTGAGCAACAGAGCTGACACCATGGTTGGAAGCAGAGGTGCTAAGAGTGTTTGACAGGTTGGTTATGGATATTGATGCCATGAGGAACATGCAAACAGTAGACACTGCAGACACACATCAGTGAACAGTGTCCAGTTCTTTACTGGCTAAAAGTGATTCATATGTAGGAATATTTCAGCCATATTGAACTGCATTTCTGTGTAAAAGGTGTAAATAATTCATATCTGACCTGTTGTAGATAAAGTATCTGCCTGAACTGTCTGAGTTTGAAGAAATGTTTGTGTCTGACAGGACGGACGAGCGAGTGTGAATCCAGCTGCAACAGCTGCCGACTTAAAACAGTACAAATCTCCAAAATTTCATTTAAACCTTTACAACATGTAATCCGTTTTGGGTTACATAATTATTTACTTAGAATTGAGTGGATGTTGTAAAAAGCAGCAGCAAATAATTTTGCTTTGGTGCATCTGTTACTTCAGAAACAATCATCAAAATACAATAAAAGAAAATTTGACACAAACCATTTGAAGGACAGTTACAACCCTAATTCTAAAAAAAAAGTTGTTTAGATGTAAATAAAACCAGAATTATTTGCAACTCTCATAAATGTAATTAAGTATAACACAAATAACATATCAGATGTTGAAACTGAGATATTTTATCAACTCAGACAAATTATTGGCTCATGGCTCAAGTTTTGATCTTAAACTTTGAAAAGAAACAGATGAAAACTAGAATGTGTTTTACTTCAAACATCATTTTTATTGGATTTTTTGTTGGTATGTTTTTTTTTTAAATTCAATGTTGATTAATACATCAGTCATGTGCTGCTGTGGTGACTTATTATAATTATTACATTTTAAAGTGGATTGAATCTTACTGTTATCTATTTGATGACACTCTGATTTCTAACTTGTAAAAAGCTCTTCTTGGACGTGTGAGTGGTCGAGTTCAGCTGCAAAGCTCTTGTTGAAGTATGTGGAGCAGCATTTACCTGATCTGATGAAAAATGCTGGAAATTGACACTTGACGCTTGGACACTTGATAGTCTTCGTCATGTTTTGCTTAAAGAGGCCCTTCCATTACAAACAGTTTTTCGGAGGTTTCTGTTAAATATTTTAGCTCCACAGGTGTTCTTACCTTCATAGTGGGTGTGAAAACAGGTCAACAACTTCTCTTTCAGTTTTAATCTCTCAAACTACGCAGGTGGCGATAAAACAGGAGTTCTCTCGAGTCCGAACAGCCTGTATCTGTTTCATTACAACTCCTTTGTTCGTTAGTATTCATCAGCTCCCGTAGTTGAAACCACGCCTAGCATGCTGCTGGCTAAAAGTTGTAGCATAAGACGTAACAAACAGGAAGAGAGAACGTCTGATGTTGCCATGTGCAGCGGGGCAGAAGACAGTATACCTTGCTCTCATAGGCTAATTGGTTAGCCAATTAGAGTCCAGCAAATTCGAATAATGAATATGAACGAGCTGCTGATGAAGCAGACTGACGGAAGGAGCCGGAACCACCCGAATTTTAACGCAGACAGATTGAAAGGTCTGTTAATCAGTGTTTCCTGATGTTTTATAGATATAAAATGTTTCATATCACTGGTTAATACTTAAGAAATAACCACAAAGTCCTGAAATGTGTATGAAATGGCCTCTTTAACCAGACGATTCACATGTCTGTAGTAGTTTGGATGAGGAGGTGGGTCACTGTGCGACCCCCACTTAGTGGGTTTGTTGCTTCAAAATCAATGAGACTAAACAAAATATCTCAGTAGTGCTTCACAGTGTATAATCTGAGTTTATGTTCTGCTTTGTTTCCTCAAACCAAAACAATATGAGATCAAATGCACGTGATAAAGGAAAAATAATAATACCTGCATAAACACCCAGTGATGTAAATAACTGTGTCTATAACAGGTCATAGTGGTGACAATTCTTTAAATTTCCCTGAAATGTTTTCATGAAATAAAACGAATTCTTGCTACTGTCACATTCAGTTTTCTTAAAACTAAAAAATCCGAAACAAAACATTCGGCGTGTCTGACTTTTCATTGTTTGTCACTTGTGTCAACATGTCTTTGACGTCTGTGACGTCAATTGAGAAATTCCAAAGATGCACTGACGGACTCTTGAATGCTGTAATTTGTTCTTTCATTTGAAAACACGTGTTAAGAAATTTGGAATAACTTCTTACACAATATGTAACAAACTAGTGAGCTGTAGCTTACACAACTCACATTCCAAAGAAGTTGGGAAGCTGTAAAACGTGAGTAAAAACAGAATGAAATGATTTGCCGTATTTTATTACTAAGAGAACTTTAACATCACATTAGATGTTGAAACAGAGACGTTTTACCATGTTACTGAAAATATTCATTCAGTTTGAATTTGATGGCACCAGCATGTGTAAAAAAAATTGGAACTGAAGCAACAAAAGACTCAGAAATCTACTAGACGTGACTGCATGAGCTAAAGAACATTTCCCTGTCTGTCCACACAGTCTGTCTGATCACACAAAGAAGAAGTCAGATGTAAACACCATCCGGGAACGACAGGATTTTATTTGGACAAAATATTCTGAGATAAAATTTGCATTTGGTTTGTGTTCAGATTTGGTCCAAATCTGAAATTCTTTTTGGAAACGATGTATGTTCTGCAGAATAAAGAGCAGAGAGACATTCAGCTTATTGTCTGCAGGCGGTTCTAATACATCTCTGATGATATGGGGATGCATAAGTGTCTAAGGCAGGGGTCTCAAACTCCAGGCCTCGAGGGCCACTATCCTGCATGTTTTAGATGTTTCCCTGTTTCAACACACCTGATTCAAATCCTCTGTATTTCAAGCCTGTTAACGACTTGTTCATTTGAATCAGGTGTGTTGAAGCAGGGAAACATCTAAAACATGCAGGATAGTGGCCCTCGAGGCCTGGAGTTTGAGACCCCTGGTCTAAGGGGTGGACAGCTTACACATCTGCAGCTGGTTTCATCCAGATGTTTACAGACAGCTGTTAAAAGAAGATGTAAATGTCATCCTTCAACTTTTATGAGCTGCATCACTGATGTTAAGTTCAAAATGAGATACAATAATATGGTAAAATGTTTGACTGATAATAAAATACATCTATATATTTTTTGCAAATCATTGCATTCTTGTATTTTGACAAACAGTACAGTAAATTTTCCACAGATAAAGTAACAAATAGTGACTGCAGGTAATATTTTTTATAAATAATACTTTATTTTGTTTTATTCTTTTATCTGTTATTAGTTGTGGCTTTAAATTCATGTAGTTTCTGCAGTGTCACAGGATGCCTAAAAACACAAGCGTCTCCTTACTGTCGATGTTTTTACTTTAGTTGTGATTCCTTTGCGTTATGACGATGTGTGTTGGAGGGAGACGAGCTGGTTTCACTAACCGTCCTCAGCAGATGGTGTTAGAGTGAAGACAGCTCAAGGGAACAGACTTGTTGTTCAATACATTCCCATCTGGATCTTCTCTCAGAAAGCCGCTTTATGAACCGCTGTTTTAAATGGTGCTCGTTAGCTGGACATTCAGAACACTGAATGTATTCAAGTTAAAGGCTTTGATGGATGAAGATTTCCTTTCTTTCAGTTATTTAGTGAAATAATATACAAAATACGTGTTTTAATAATATATTTATACTCCGATCATGTTCATTTTTTCTTGTTATAAACTCTTTTTGCTTTTTATTGGTGAAAACATGCAAACAGATGTGTTTGGACTGAAAGCTAGTTTTAGATTTTATTATGAATATGTTGTGGTATGTAATTGTTTTAGGGCTGCACAGTGGTGCAGTTGGTTATTTGTTGCAGCAGGAATGTTTTAGGTTTGACTCCTGGCTGAACCTCTCTGCATGGAGATTTTGGTGTCTTCTCCGTGCATGAATGAGTTTCTCCTTGTACTCTGGTTTGCTCCAACAGCCTCAAAACGTGCACATCATTGTTGATTCTAAACAGTAGATCTGGTGTGTGTGTGAACAGTATTCTGTCTTAACAACCTGTTCAGGATGAACCCCACCTTTCACCTAATGTCTGCTGGAGATGAGAACCAGCTTCATGCAGCCTTGAACAGGATCAAGCAGGCGTAGAAGATCACTGGCTATGCAGAAATACTCAAAAATGTACATTTTTAACTTAATTTTTTTAAGATGCGTCCTCTAGCATCAGAAAAATGCAGCAAAAACATGTTAGCAACATAAAAAAACATGATTTTCATCAGAGTGGGTCTTTTAATATGCTTTTTGTTTGGCACTCTTTTTTCTAAATGCGCCCTAATTTTAGTGAAGTAGTTTGATTATGCTCATAATATTGGTGGAAACACAGAGATAAACTGAAATGCACAGCAGGTAAAATGAGATTGTTTTCAAGGAAACAGATTGTGTGAAGAAAAGAACACACCCTGGATTGTGCACTAATCATGTTGATACAGTAAGTTAGTACTTTTGATCACTCTGATAGTTTTCTGTCTTTTCTTCTTATCAGGGTAAATAATATCAATCAGTTCTTTGTTTTGTAAATTGTTTGTCTTGTACTTGTTATATTTATATGTGCAGCTTATTTTTCATTATTGTGAAGTGGCATGACCTCATACAGAAATGTTAAAATAATTAACCTGTATGTACCTGCACAGCTACCTGCTTCTTTACCCCTCTGTTTTTTGGCCCACGTTTAAATCACTGTATCAGATCCACTCAACAACTGAGTAATTTTTTTGCCACTCAAACATTCTTCACATTTTGCAGAATGGCCCTTGAAGCCCCTGCGTCTCTGTTAGATGTGGGAATCTAATTACAAATGTCTGATTTCAAGGAGGAATGAGTTAACCTTTGCTGAAATGTCACTGCATAACAATCTGTGAACGGCAAGAAGGACGACCAGAGCTGATGCTTCTCTGCAGCAACACAGAGTGACAGACAGTCGTCCAGCCTCCAGGGAACGACGCATAAAGTTTGGTTTCATCTCCCCAGAATTTTTTCCTTTAAACAGGCCCTTCCATTAAAAACAGTTTTTCTGAGGTTTCTGTTGAATATTTTAGCTCCACAGGTGTTCTTACCTTCATAGTGGGTGTGAAAACAGGTCAACAACTTCTCTTTCAGTTTTAATCTCTCAAACTACGCAGTTGGCAATAACACCCGAGTTCTCCTGAGTTCAAACGACCTCCTTTGTTCGTTAGTATTCAACTGCTCCTACAGTTGAAACCACGCCTAGCATGCTGCTGGCTAAAAGCTGTTAGCATAAGATGTAGCAAACAGGAAGACACGACGTCTGACGTTGCTATGCGCAGCAGGGCAAGAAACAGTATTCTTTGCTCTCATACGCTAGTTTGTTAGCCAATCAGTGTCCAGCAAATTCTAATAATGAATATGAACGAGCTGCTGATGAAGCAGCCTGACGGAAACAGACGAATTTTAATGCAGACAGATTGAAAGGTCTGTTAATCAGTGTTTCCTGACGTTTTTTAGATATAAAATGTTTCATATTACTGGTTAATACTTAAGAAATAACCACAAAGTCCTGAAATGTGTATGAAATGGACTCTTTAACAAAAACCAAAAAATGTAGACTTTTAAATTTATTTGCTAATCGCTCCACCGAATGTGTGTTCTAAGATAGATTTAAAGATTATCTCTAATATACAACAATATATTTTATTTTGTTTAGCTTACATTCCTCGGCTGATTTTAAAAAATAAAGAGCTGCATATCTGTTGTTTTGCAAACAGTTGGAGCAAAAGCAGTCATGTTGCTGCAGGGCTGAGCCAGACCCGTTTTTATGAGTTAACTGCAGAGGCTGTTCAACCTGAATTCTCAGGACAATCGATCCACAGAAAAATGAAGAAAAATACTCTGCTAAATGTCAGTACACATGAAATCAATATATACTTGTTCCGCTGCGTAATCTGCTCCTCCCCTCCTCCTTGATGGGCGCTTACAGAGACAGACCACTAATGTAGCAAAAAAAGGCCTCCTGATTGGAATATGATGTGATGTTTTGTAGATGGAAACGAGCGTTGTACTGCTCTACAGTCCGGGGTCACAGAAGATGATACGTTAATACTGTTCTAGTACTTTATGGCTGCAATATGTTGTTGTGTTTGTTGTGTAGAGCACATGCTGTTGTTCTTAAAGCTTACCCTGATCTGTTGGTGCTACAGTTTGATTCTTTAGTTTTTCTGTTCTCTTGGTAATTTTTTGACGTGCTATACATCCAGTTCACCCTTCTACCATATTTTCTTTCTTTATCTCTTCTATGCCCCGCCTTTTTCCGCTTTTCTATAATTTATTTACATTCAATTGCCCCCTCCTCCCATCTTTACCTAGTTTGCTGATGGGAACGAGGGATGACAACGTTCATCATAGGAAATATTATGCAATACCAAATGCATGTAAATGCATTTTCATTGGAGCGTATAATGTTTATCCTTCTAATAAATAGTTGTAGGTGTAAATGTGGAAAATTATTAGAAATTCTGATCCTCACTCTAAACTGGGGAGTTCTTCCCCTCAAGTTTCTGTGTTTAAGCAGGACGATAGAAGTTTTTCTGCATGTAAACCATATAAACATACACATCTGACTTGGTACTGCCATGCTGCTGCACGCCAGAGATGAACCTAAAAGCCCCTCCGACTCACACAAACTTGGTGTTTTTAAGCATCAAATAATTAGTTGTAACTAGAAAATGTAACATTTAAACATGAAACCGCAAAGACAGAACAATCAATCAATAATAATCCATAAATTGGCATTTATTTCAGCCATGTTGTGTTCCTGTCTAATCACTATATATGTTTATGATATAAACTTATTGCTGCTTTCATTTTAACCTGATCTCAATCTGTACTACTTGAGCTGTCAGCTCAGCCTTTCACTACTCTCAAAGATCCCACATTCCCCCAAATACTGACTTTCTGTCTTCATTTTTCCAGAATTTGCTTCCTTAAATATCAAGAACTTGTGACGAGTGTAACTTAAGGTGTGGCCTCCTTTTTTTTTTCAGAGGCTGTAAGGTGGTTTGACTTTTGGCAGGAGTTGAGAAGCTGCTGACGTGTTTGTTGGGCAGGATATGTGTGAGAACCAGCACTGGATCCTGTTTTTCAGACCACAGCGACTGGAGCTTTGACTTTTAAATGTGAAAAACACACAGACACAAACTTAAGTGCGCTAACCCCAAAACCTCGACTCATAACATCCTTCAGTCGTATAACACACACCCAAAAAGATGTCCCTCATACTCCAGCAGGCAATTATACATATACTTTATATATAAGGTTTATATAAGTCTTTTTTTATGTTGATCTTTTGCCAAAAGTATTTCTTGTGAAAACACAATGATGCATTTGCACCACAGTAAGACATCCTGTTTAACAGGTTTGTTGAAACAAACATGTCTTGATAGAACCCCAGCTTCTTTTCATCATCAGTCATGCACCAACTATATGTTTTACATATGTACACACGAATGGAAAAAATACTAAGAGGGTATTTGTTACTTGGCTTAAAAATTCACAGTTCATGAGCAGGCATGCAGAAACGTACAGACCTGACTCAGAGCAGTAAACGCAACAAGTCAACAACAAGAGACTCTGTGGTTGTGATGAAAGAAGACGTTAATAAAAACAAACCCATTATTCAAGAAAAGTGAATTTTTAAAGGGATGAATTTCGACACCGTGCTGTCATCACGTTCTAGCGTTCTGGCTCACCCTGCTCCCCCTTCTGTATATGCAAATTGTTATTGTTTGCAGACCTGTTTGTCTGAATGAAGTCTTAAGAGGATCAATAGGTTGAGCTGACAGGCACACCTATTACAGAGTCAGGACATCCCACTGGGTGGAGGGAGGGAGGGAGGAGGGAGGGAGGGAGAGAAAGACGAGCTGCAGTAAGACAGAGAACAAGGGAGAAACTGAAGTGACGCTTTACTCTGTTTTTTTTTCCTTTTCCTTCCTGGAAGATTGTAAAAGGGGCAACAGAGTCAAGCAGATACAAAATAAGGGCGACGAAGGTGGGGGGGGGGGCAGTGTGGAGACGATGAGAGCGAACCTGTGACTGACTGTGTGTAACATGCTCTGTCATGCTGGTGTGACTGCCGCTGCTTCTCCAACCAGAGGCTTTCAGGAACAGGAATGTTTACCAGAGGAATGACTCCCTGAACCGGTTCACCATGTGGATGTGGGACAGTAATTTCCAAACCTTGGCAGGAAGAATCCCACGTAAAAAAGAGCAGCGGCCGGAGAATTCAGCTGGTCCTGCTGGGTGGTCGCCTGCGTGTTGGCACCGCTGACAGAGAAACTGATTTCACACTAAAGTCTTCTCACTTTTTACTCTCTCTTTTTTTTTTTAAATCACTACATTGGTTCAACATTTTTTATTTTTTCAGAACTCAGTGGATTTTATGGTGCTATATTCTTTGACATTCAGGAAAGCCTTATTAGGAATGAGCTTTTCGTAATGATGCCCTAAAACCAAGAAGAGTCTTCTTGAGAACTGGTGTGAATGTTCACAGCACAGCAAAGGACTTCACTATGGAACACTCTACCTTATACTGGGGCCTGCAGATCCCGTGGGACAGTGTCTGCAGATAGATAGCTACAGTTAACATATAAGGGGGCTCAAAGTGTGAGAGGGTGACATTGAGAGGGATCAGTCCTGACACGGCTTTGATATGAAGCCTGGACAATCCCCAGGTGTTCCCTGTGATAAGTCTATGATGCACCTCAGTCAGTTTCCATTCAGAAGGCACTCCTGGATATGGTGAGTAACACGTCAAGTAAATTTGTTTCCTAGTCTTTTCATTCATTTCTATTTCCTCCTACATGATAAAAATACTTGTTGTTGTTTCTTTGCGCCAGGTGTTTAATGATCTGCATGTTTCTTATTTTAATAAGTATGTGAAGAGTCCCTTCATTGCCAGCCCAGATTCATTTTTATTTTCTCAAGTTCAGCTCAGTTGTATGTGGGAGAATTTATTGTTAAATGGGCCAGACATTTCCTGTCATTTTCTCCCACAATAAATGCTTCAGTTGATCCATAAACTCAAGGGCAGGTCAGAAATAGCAAGAGAAGCACACGACGCTGCAACACGCTGCTGTAAGAGAGCCGGAAAAATATTAACCCCAAAAAATGAAATGGTTTTTTTCTTCGTTAATTTCATTGATTTCTGTTTTTATTTCAATACTTAAGCTGGTTTATAATGGAAACACTTGTTTCTCAGCTGTGGTTTAAACCAGGAGGGACATGGGTAGTGATGTCATCATGGAGACTGTTGGGATGCAGTGTTTGTATACCCAACAATAATCTTTCCACTGGATTGAATGTTTCACACTTAGTCACGTGTTATTGCCTTAAACAAGTTGCTGCTGCTTTCTAACAACTAACTAACTATTCTTAGCATGAAACTTCTTTGTAATGAGATGTTTCTAATGCTCACACAGGCTTCATTTGCTACATTTTAACTCAGTCTTTTACATACTTTCAGGTTTCTTTTTAATTAAAGAAAAATCTTTGATCCTTTTTTGTATGCAAAAAACTAAACAGAAACTTGTGCAAGATATATTTATCATTTCTTGCTATTTGTCCTTTTTGCACATGATGCATATCAAAACACAAAGATGCTCTGCAGAACGATGAACTCCAGATTGAATGCAGTTAATTGTTTGTGGCATAAAGTGCACTTGCGGATTCAGTTGACGCATTTGCCCACGATGCATGAATAGTCCAGTTAATAGATTTAAGTGTTTAAATTAACATTATCAAACAAACTGAGAAGGCTGTTAACACTTTGTACAACAGAGTTTTATCAAGTTTTCCAGTTGAAACAGTGAGCCGCGGAGAATCAGATCTGAAAAGACTCATTTAGCACAAGAAAACAAACACAAGTGTATCCACCCATGAGACACACACACCCACACACCCACACACACACACACACACACACACACACACACACACACACACACACACACACCCACACACAGTCTCATCGAGGGCTGTTCTTTCAGTCAGGAAGCAGAAAACAAAGAAAATATTCCCAAACGTAATTGGAATTAACTTATTTTTAACACAGATTTTCAATGCAACATCGTCTACATTGCTGCGACTAACTGATGAATTCAGTCAAATAATCCAGGAAGTAATTTAGTCACTGCTGGAATGAGTTGTGTTGCTGAATTGGATGGATGTAGCAAATCTAGTTACAGTGCTACAACAATTCATTCCTGTCACAGACGTCAGATTTGAACATTAGATCAGCTTGTCAAACTCCATTTAGGCCTCAGGCCTGAATCGTTTCCATTCACTGCACAGTAAATCTATGTATCACATGTCTGTGACTCTGTGTGTGTGTGTGTGTGTGTGTGTGTGTGTGTGCACCTTCATAATGGCCCCATCTCCATTTTCTCTCAGTCAAATCGACTAACAATAAGCGAATGAGCCTTATAAGACTTACGAAAAAGATCAACTTATTTCTACTCAAACTACAGATTCATTATTGTTTCATTTTTATTATTTTTTCGTCATTTCCTTCCAGTTGGATTGAATTTGCATTATGAGTTATACATTTGGCAATATGTCATGTCTACAGATGAGCTTCCTGAAATGGGATTTGAGATTTAAAATACTCCAAAGCTGATAATTTGAGCTTCGATTCATTTGAAAAGATTCGGTTTTGCTTGGGACATTTTAAAAATAAGCACTTAATTCTCACAGAGCTTTAAATTAATGTCATTAAGACAGGAAGTCAAAACCTATATAGTGGATTTGGGTGAGATAACTGTAAATTTTAAATCTTCTATTATTTATTATTATAACAACATTTATTAATAGGAGGCTTTCAGAATATTCAAGGTTACTTTAAATGCAATAATAAAATCACTGCAATGTAAAACACAAATAGGACTAAAACATCATAAAACAACAATACAAGAAAACATATGAGTTCATTCCAGTCTCAGGTTTAAATGCTTGTCTGAAGGCAGGACCTAAAAGAGTGGAGAGAAGCAGTATGTTTTATGTTCAGTGGTAAATTATTAAAAAGGCTGAAGGGAGGAGGGAGTGGCTGAAAGTCTTGGACCTCATGGTGGAAAAGGGCACAGGTGGGGTGGTTGGGTTAAAGATGGCGACCTTGTCAGGTAGAATAAAAAGAATGGAGTTGCAATAACTGACGAGATGTAACAAGAGTATGGACACGTGTAAATGGGACCGTACTAACTGTCAAGACTAACTTCTTTAACTTGAGTTGAGGGGGAACGTGAGGAGTTTTTATTAAAGATAGAGATAAAGTTAGTACCAAAGACCTCAGTTTTGTCACTGCTAATTCTGATAAAGTTTTGGAAGAACCAGGATGTAGGTGAAAGGGACAAGGTGGGTTCAGTAGACCACTAGATCTGCATGTTATCAGTGTAACAGTAGAACTGAATATCATATTTATGGAAAATACTGCTCAGAGGTAGGAAGTATAATAAACAGGAGTAGGGGTGTAATGGTACACAAAAATCATGGTTCGGTACGTAGCTCGGTTTTGAGTTCACGGTTTGGTTCATTTTCGGTACAGTAAGTGGAAAAAAAACAATTTTTTATTTTTAACTTTTGCAAACAACGGTTTATATATTTTCTTATAAAATTAAACATTAAAAAATAAGAAAATGTGAAAAAATAGAAATAAAAAATAGAATACAGCTTAACTTATCAAACAGGAGACCTTATAGATAAAGGAGGGTGTTCAAGCTCCGGCTTGTTTACATCCGCCATGACGTCTGCTAGAGAAAACAAAAACTCACGTGGGAATCCAGTGCTGACGACAAACTTCTGGTCCACCACTGAGGATTCTCCGCGCGCAAAACAAGCCTGTTAACTAGCTGTAATCGGATCGGTGAACATCTGCACTATATTAACAGTCCAGTACCGAAACGGTTCGTATGAATGCGTGTTCTGTTACACGCCTCTGCTCATGTATTTACTTCAATGTGTTTGTTAAGCTCCACTGTGCGTCACGCAATACAGCATCCGTGTGGAAACTCGCCTGGAAACTTACTTCCGCTGCGTTTAATATCACACTAAAAATAAATGTATGAAAAAAAATGAACCAAAACGGTACACAAGTGGACCGAACGGGCCGAACCGAACGGTTCAACACATTCCCGTGAACCGTTACACCCCTAAACAGGAGAGGCATGAGCACAGAGCCTTGGTGTACTCCAGAATATAGAGGAGATGTAAATTGTTTGGACCAACTGAGTGAAAAACTATTGATTTAATCCAGTCCAGAGGTGCATCAGATAATCCATCCAATCAAGTGTCAAAGGCTTTACCCAAGATGGAAATGAGTCGACTGTCTGCAGCCTTGAGGAGGTTTGCTATTTGCTATAATCTGACTGACCTCAGTGTTTTAGGTTTGTACGTTTAATGTGAATATACAGAGTACATTCAGGTGTGTTGCAATGTTTTAACCCACATTCTGATGTTGGTTGGTGCCTCTAGCTTTGCAGTTAATAAACCGAGATGTGTAATTGTCTAAACTTCATTAAACACAAGCCAGAAAGGAGATGAAAAGTGTGTGTAGTAATCCAATTAAATGAATCCAGCGCCTCCGAGACTGAAGAGATAGAACAGACAAGTCTATATTTAGAACAAAGATTGTAAACGCTTTGTTGCATGTCTCTTTTCTTTTCCTCTAATTTAATGTTAAAGCATGTGTTGTGTGTCTGTGGTAAGAAATGACTTAAATGTAAAGGGTGTTAAAACATCAGGAATCCTCCTTGAATGGGTATCTCATCTATTGGAAGCTGCTCCCAGAGCACAATTTCATCGCTTTTTGCCAAACTTTAGATTGCTATTTGTTACTCCAAGCCATTGTGCCGTAACCCAGACAGAGACTGTAAAATGTGCTTTCTGGGAGGCAGCAGAGACTCGCTGTCAGATTTCCAGTGAAGCAGTCATCAGTCAGTGTTGTCCCAGAGAAACACCATCATTTCCCACGTGAGCATCAATGTGTGGGTGTCCTGGTGTGCTGGATGCTCACTTCCAGCATCCCTTTCTGCCAGCACTGCTGCACAGGGAGACTGTTGACTTACACCATCTTATTAAGGGTGATGCCCATTCACTCCACATGAAACGACCACACAGTCCAACACGTCTGTCCTCTCAACACTTGTTCTCACACTTCGTCTTCTCACATAGACCTGGCTGCTTTGTGGGGGTTCACTGTGAATTGATACCAAAACTGGATAAAAAAAAAAAAAACTCACAAAGGAACAAACAGATTGACAACAATGCTGAAATGCTGCTTTACATTTTAGCAGTTTGGGTTATAAATTAAGTTAAGAACACAATTATATTCTTATTAAGATTACAAGCTAGCATTAGCTTTTTAAAGCTTCTCATTCCAAAATATGTATATTAGGACATAATAAAGCTTCTTATTTATTCTAGTGCACACTGTGGAAAAGCAAATCAAGTGACACAGATTCTCTTGAAAGCGTTGACGTATTCAGCTAGTGTCAGTTTCAGCTACTGTCAAACTTTGCATTGTGTGTTAGCGCTGGGATTTTAGGATCTGAGTGAAAGCTTTTGTCATCCCGGCTTTTCCGAAAGGCTTTGCAGTGTAAAATTAAATAAGATGTTACTTGAAGCAGAACAGATGCGTCCTCACTTGATATGCTGTCAGTTTAAAATGCACAGAGTGCATTTTTAAAACAAAAACTCCCCTTTTTCTTTCTGTTGGAGGTAATTTACTTAAGTGGTTGGTTTATATATTTGTAATTTTTACACCTAATGGCAATTTTTTAAAATTTATTTATTTATTTTTTTCTGTTTTTGTCTGATCAGTGACTCAGTCGTTACTGGCAGGCCTAATGCTCACTTCTTTCTCAGCCTTCCAGCTGCTTCATCATCCAATTTGTCTGTCACACATTGCTGCTCTTGAATTTCATGTAATTCTGCCACTTATTTACAGCTGATCCCTCCTTTTTCCCTTCGTACTCGCTTACAGGAACACCTCATGTGAAGATGAGATGCTGTGCAGAGTGAGTAATGTATGGAGTCTGTGTCATTGCATCATCGCTGAGCCGAAAACACACAGAATTAGGATTTAAGAAATATTAGATTTTTATTCTTAGACAATTAAAAAACGAGTCCGCCTTTACGCAAAGTTGTCTGTTTTTCCTCCTGCTAATATTTTGGCATTTAAAATGTATTTAATTTTCATCACGTCTCAATTGTTCCGTGTTAATTTGGGGATGTTATTTCTCTCACTCAGAAATTCTTTATTGCATCTGACATCAGGGCGTAAGACTATGTGACACTAGTTTCACAGCAATCTGATTGAAGTGAATATTCAATGAATCCAAGGATCTCGTTTCATCACAAAGACCTTGAGGCAGTTTCACACTCACTTTAAAGATCCATTTCAGTCCAGTTTTAGTCATTTCAGTGGTAGCTGTCTCTGTCCACACAGCAGCTGCCAGGTCGGGTATTCAATCTTCTGCTTATCTGCGGGACAGAAGCAAGAAGATGGACAGATCAATGAGAGCAGAACGTGGCAGCCAGACATATTGAAGACAGGGTAGAGCTCCTGGCAGTTCTGTTAACACCTTATGAATCAAAATCAGAAATCTGAAGGAAATCAGATCATTTACACGATCTGGGTGTTTTAATATACTATTGTTTCATTTTCTTGGACCTTTAGTGTATTTTTCATTGAAATATGTCATTTGTATCACTGAGTGAAAAAACACCAGATTTAGTTATTAACGTTTGACTCAAAGAAACAAAAAAAATGATATATTTTTTAACTGTAATGTATTTTATTTATGGGATACATATTACTAGATACATTTTTCCTAATCTCACATGTGCAGCTAGCACAAAGAAAGAAAGAATTATATATCCTCACAATGCAGTGGTGTGCGTCATTGTGTGAGCCTGGACTTTTTTTTTTTTCTATTTTCTTTTACCAGTGGTATTGTGCTCACGTTCTTTCCTGAAAACAGAACCCTGGGGCTCCGGAGCTTTTCATTAGGATAAACTCAGTCTGAAAGGTTAATGCGTCACCGCACGCTCCCAGTCAGACGGGGTGGGGTGGGTTTTTTTGGCGGCTCCATTTTTTTTTTTTTTTTTTTTTTTTTTT